>ML423375.1:5153-44721 GCA_005239525.1 Nicotiana knightiana | reverse complement strand
TAAATAACATAGGAAATATACAAATCTAGAATATTCCTTATTTACTTTTGTTTCCTTATCATGAACTGGAACATGATCTCAATTGTGTTTAGAATACACGTTTAGCAGAAGGGCCATTTGCTAAAACGAAAAAAAAAGTTTCAACCCGCTGCTTTAGAAGAGATTTGAACTTGTGACTCTAGCTACATCTGGAACCCACTTGGCCGTTTCTACAACTTTTTTTTATGCCAAGTGGGTTCAGGTACTTTAATATATACGTGTTTATCCTAAAAAAACGGATTACAATTAAATTTGTAAGTGATTTTAAGGATATACAAATTAATTCGATACAAACGATATATTGTGTTAGATTAAACAAATAAAGATATAGTAAATTCTGGTCCCTTGTCATCATGTCTCTAGCTCGGTGTAGCGCATCGGAAGCCGTGGTGTACCATGAGCTCTATTTTACCCGTATACAAATAGCCTCCTCGTTTCTCGAAGATAAAAAATTTGAAACGTCTCGTTAGTCATGTCATTATGACCTCATATGCGTTCCAGTCGTCGGTTGCCTGCCCCTGGACGTGAAACGTCGTGGAGCCCCTATAAACATCCCTTCCTTCGTTCATTTTTTTAATTTACGTCCAAACTTCTACCCTCGTGCCTTCAGGATTTCATTACCCTTTTTTATACTCTAGCATTTTTACATTCGTTACTCAAGATTCCTCAGTACGTTGCAAATTTTTTACTCATTCTCTACTCAAGCCAACGCATCTGAGTTTCCAACTTTCAACCTTTATTTATATTTTTCAAGCTTTTCCAGATAACAATGGATAAAACCTCCAAATATGTTCCCCAAAAGGTCGCTTCTACCTCCCAACCGACTACCGAAATTAACGAAACCACTTCCGATGTGGTCGACCTCGAGAGGTCCGCCGCTAATATGGTTACCGATGAACCGCCTGCTGAACCTCCCTTGAAGATGTTCATTCCCGAGGGTTGTTTGGTCGCCGATGACTTCAAGGTTGAGAAGGCCGCTTCGGTGCAGGTTCGGCGTGAGGAGGCATCGAGATATATTTGCTTAATCACCGAAGATGACCTCCCCACAGTCTGAAAGGACTGCAACTGGGCCGACAAGGACATAGTGGTCCCCAACTCCGAGGAGGCCATTACTACCCATTTTTAGGGATACCTAACTGTTTACACTTATCCCTTCACACTGGGCTCGGTGGACCTGGTCATTATATAGACGTCTACAGGAGGTACGAGGTATGCCTCGGTCAGATCCACCCATTGCTGTGGAGGATCGTAATCCTCCTTCGATTTATAGTGAACAAGATCGACTCCTATCGACTCACCGTGTGGATCATCTACTCAGTATCTACAGTCCTCAAATTTTTAGAGGGGGACTGATAAAGCTCGTGCGCCGGGCTAGTAAAGCCCCATTCTCAAGCACCAACGAAGACCGTGATCGAGGCTGGTAGGGACGCTTTGTCCGGGTAAGTACCTTACGCCTGAATTTAGGCCATTCCCCGAGAAGTGGAATGCATCACATAAGTAAAAATTTTCTTTGAATGTTGATTTCATGCTCATATCCCTTTTTCTCATTGGTATTTGTGCCGGTGCAACTGTTGCTCGAGTCCCAAATTTCGTCCCTCGGTTAAAGGAGTGGATCGAAGGCATAGTCTCACAGATGCCCTACTCCAAGCGCTCGTGGCGCAAACTCTCGAAGGGCCGTTGAGAGGCCCGTTACCATGGTAAGATTTCTTTACAGAATAAGTTGCATTAGGCTTCTTCTTCTAGCATCATGTTCTTATTTCTTTTATTTCCTTTTTGTAGGTTTGCCTAAGACCGTCGAGCTTAGGCCTCCGGTCGGGGATGAGGACTTGCCTACTGATTCTTTTGCTTCTGGGCATCCCAGAGTCACAGCCGAAGAGAAGAAAAGGAGGAGGGTCCCGAGTTCCTAGATCTAGAAAAGAAAGAAACCAAGGAGAAGGTTGGCTCGTAAGCCAAAGGAAAGCTCCAGCTCCCGAGTGCCTAACTCGGACTTACTTTTTTGGCTCAAGGAAGAGCCCAAGGAGGATGAAATATTTGTGGCACACGAGCCATCTGTCCCTAAGGAGCAGGTGGCAACCGAGGGGGAAATGACAAAGGCTAATCCCCCTCAAGTGCACGAGCTGGTGCAGGGGCGAGGATCGAGAATCCTCGAGACACCGGCTCTGCCCCGCCCGGTGTCATAGAGATTTCAGGATTGACTTTGTTCATGGAGTCTATGTTTGACGAAGCCCGAGCGACGAAGGAGCGATCCAACGAAGGGGTTCATGGAGCGAACGATCCCCTTCGATGCTTCTTTGATGGTGTGAACCCAACCGCCCTGGAAGACTTCACCGGATTAGGCGATTTAAAGGTGCCGAGGTAAAGTCCATCCTCGGAGGTCAATGGGTCGAACTTGAGCCCGAGGTTGATCAATTGATTCCCCGCTCCGAGCACGGAACCTGGTCGGAAGCGATCTGTTGTTATCACCATTCTGAAGGATGTCCGGGTTCTTTCCGCCTCTGTAGGGATATCTATTTACCTCCAGTGCCTGGTAACCGAAGAAGACCAGGAAAACATGAATGAGGTGGATGCGCCATGCTTGTTCAACGAAGCACAACATGCGCTGAACTGGGTAAGGCTTTATCACACTCTTTTATCTTCGGGTTTAGTTTTTGATGACTCTAATGCCTTTTCCTCTCCTTATTTTGCAGGCCTCAGTGCTTCACCATGAACCTTTCTCCGGTACCAGGATGAGCTTAGCCAACTCGAGGCCGAAGTTAAAGAGCTTGCTGAGAAGAGGGACATGTATAAGCTTCTCCGCGAGCAACGTGAAGGAGAAGTCAAGAACCTTCGAGTCAAGTTGGACGCGACTCATAAAGAACATGCCAACCTGGTGGAACTGGTAAAGATCTTTGAAGCTAGTGATGACGAGTTAGACATGGTGACTAACGGTTAGAACCCGCAGGTTCAGCAGAAGGTTGATCGGGTCGAGCAGCTCCGAGCCGAGATGGACAAGTTCAAGGCCATGGCCGAAGAGTAGAAGGGCAAAATGGACCGATTAGCATAAAAAAAGACTGCCCGGGAGCAGCTGGCCTTGGCGGAGGCCCAACTTTGAGCAGCGAGGGAGAAAGCTAAGGCCCCGACCCAAAAAGTTGAAGACCTCCAGTATCAACTGAGCTCAGCCGCTGCCGAACGAGATACCCTTGCCAAGGAGCTTAAAGCATCCAAGTTAGTGGAGAAAATAACTACGGTTGATATTGAAGAGATGGTGGCCCAGTACAAAAATAACACTGAGGTAGCCCAGACTGCCTGAAAATTATTTCCGATTACGTGAAATGGCAGTCCCTAAGGGAGGCTCTCGAGGAAGTTCATGCCCGGGGTTTCGACTTATCGGTCGAGATCAAAAATGTTAAGAGGCTCGAGGCCGAGGCCAAGAAGTTAGCATATACAAAGGACGAGGAAGGCTCCGAGGGTTCCGGCGGATTCAAGGGTGGAGAGGACCCCAATGGTCCCGGTGACGAGGCGGGCTCCGGCGATGATCAGGCTTAAGCGCCTTGTAGATTTTTCTTTATTTTTGTATTTTTGTATGTTTTGTTGATGCCGTTTGGCCTTTGTAAAGATCTTTATGTATATACGAGGCTTTTCTTTTTTCCTTTTGGCAATTTTCAAGTTTGTTTCTTTTGGATTTTTCTTTACGATTGCAAAGATTTCAAATGCCTTAGCACGTAGTAGTAAGTTCTTGTTCCGAGGTTCGAACAAGGCTTGTTCTCGATGTGATTTTGTTTAGAACTCGTTGGGATTTGGTATGACCGGAAGCTTTCCCCAAAGTGCTTACTTAGAAGTTTTTAGATTATAATTTTGCCGAGGGTAGCTTTTGGGCCGGTTTGGAAATTTTGAAGGCCTTATATTTTGATTACGGTCTTTGGATGTCTCCGAGTTATTTCTAGGATGGCTGTAGCCATTTAAGTTCGGGTATTGCCCAATAGGCTTAATAACCCAGTCTTCGATACCCGAGCCATCCGGGCTTACCCAGGACGACAGTCCCCGAATTGGGGTGGTCGTAGCCTTTAAAGTTTGGGCACTCCCTAATAGGTTTTTGTGCCGCCGGGCTTCAACAGCCCGAGCTGTCCGAGTTTGCCTTGGAAGACAGTCCTCAAGTGGGGTGATCTCTTAGATCCGGATAGAGGTGGCCCTTGGGCCCGATGTCCTTAAATAACAAAATGCATTAGTTTTTAAGAGACAAAATATGTATCTGCAAGGTAGAAACTTTCTTTCATTTTTGTGCGCAACATACAAGATGGAAAATGTGTACAAGATTCGTGTTAGCTTAAGTGGTCTATGTGGGCACGGTTTATTTGACCATTTGGCCGTTATAATAAATCCTATCCACCAAGCCCAGACTGTTCGAGCGCAAAGTTTTCGTCCTTGCTAAAATCATTATCAAGGGTGATGACCCCAGTATTCGAGGCCAATCGTAGAGAGGGCTCGGATACTGTTGATGTGACCCTTGACCCTGGTTCATAGCCGGTCTTCAATTCTAAGTTAGCACGATCTACTGTTACCTCATTAAGAACCTTGCCGGAAAACCCATTTGGACAAAACCGGTTCAAGGAAAAAAGAGTGCAACGCGTGTTCTCAGGCCTAATAATTACATCATTCTTTGGTTGTTGCCTGCAAATGTTAGTTCAATTTTTAATGCAGGTAAAGAAAAGAATGAATGTGGCCGTACCTTAGCAGTAGTACCGTTTTAAGTGGGTCACGTTCCAGTTGTTCGGTAGTTGCTCACCGTTCCCTGCTTCGAGTTTGTATGATCCTTTGCCGGTGATCTCGATAATTTGATATGGACCTTCTCAATTCGGTCCCATCTTACCTTTCTTCGGGTTCCGGGTGTTTAGCGTCACTTTTATTAACACCAAGTCCCCTATATTGAAGTTTCGGAGGTTGGATCTCCGGTTATAATACCTTTGAACCATTGTTTTTTGGAGGCCAGACGGATGAGGGCAGCCTCGAGCCTCTCGTCCAATAGTTCCATGCGCGTGTTCATGGCCTAATCGTTTGACTCTTTGATCGCATATCGAAATCGGAGACTCGGTTTTCCTACTTTTACCGGTATTAACGCTTCGACATCGTAGACCAACGAGAACGAGTTGTCCCCGGTAATAGATTTTGAGGTCGTTCGAAATGCCCACAGGTCTTCGGGCAAAATTTCCTTCTATTTTCCTTTGGTGTCGGTCAACCTCTTCTTAGGATTTTAGAGTACTGTTTTGTTTGTAGGCGCTGCCTGCCGTTCGCACTAGGGTGATAGGATGTTGATAGGATCCTTTTGATCTTATGGTCCTCGAAAAATTTATTCACCTTATTGCCGATGAATTGCTTCCCATTGTCGCACACGATCTCGGACGACATTCTGAACCAGCATATTATGTGGTCCCAAATGAAGCTAATAACTTCTTTCTCCCTGACTTTCTCAAATGACTAGACTTCCACCCATTTAGAAAAATTATAAGCCATAAATAATATAAATTGATCCTTACCGGGCGCCTATGGCGGGGGACAACGATGTTCATTCCCCTTTTCATGAATGGCCAGGGTGACAAGACCGAATGCAGTAGCTCCCCGGGCTGATGAATCATCAGTGCATGTCTCTAGCATCCATCACATTTTCGCACGAACTCTTTTGTGTCTTTTTCCATATCGATCCAGTACTATCCGCCTCTGATTATCTTACGAACCAACGATTCATCACCCGAATGATTCCCTCAGGTGCCTTCATGAACTCCCCTCAAAACATACTTGGTATCTCCTAGTCCTAGCCATATGGCGAGTGGGCCATCAAACGTTCTCCTTAATAGGGTGTTGTCTTCAGACAAGCTGAACTTGGCCGCCTTCGTGCGCAGAGCTGTCAATTCTTTAGGATCTGATGGCAATTTTTCGATCTTTAGGTAATCTATGTACTTGTTTCTCCAGTCCCAGGTTAAGCTTGTCAAGTTTATCTTGGTGTGGCCTTCTTCCACTACCGATCCCATGAGTTGTACGACCGTTCCCGGGTTGAATTCATTATCATCAACCGACGATCCTAAGTTGGCAAGAGCATCGGCTTTGCTATTTTGATATCAAGGTACATATTGCAAAGTCCATTCCTAGAACCTATGTAACGTCACATGTAGTTTATCCAAGTACCTTCGCATTCGTTCCTCTTTGACATTGAACATTCCATTGACTTGGTTCACCACAAGGAGGGAATCACACTTAGATTCAATCACCTCATCCCATAGGCTTTTAGCCAATTCGAGACCTACAATCATAGCCTCATACTCAGCCTCGCTGTTAGTCAATTTTACAATTCTAATATGATTCCTAACTACATTACCCATCGGTGGTTTCAATACGATGCCAAGTCCGGACCTCTTTGCCCTTCGAGGCACCGTCTGTAAAGAGGGTCCAGATTCCGGAAGAGGTCCCCGAGTTCAAAAACAACTCCTTCTCGACCTAGGGTATTAGGGTTGGCATGAAGTCGGCCACGAAGTCTGCCAAAACTTGAGATTTGATGGCAGTTCAGGGTCGATATTTGATATCGTACCTGCTGATTTCCATGGCCCATTTGGCCAATTGTCCTGAGAGTTCGAGATTATGTATTATGTTCCTCAAGGGGTAAGTAGTCACGACACATATGGGATGGCATTGAAAATACGATTTTAACTTCCTAGAGGCGCTTAGCAAAGCGAGCGCCAATTTTTCAGGTGAGGATCGCCTAGAGTCCTGCTAACATAGTAGATAGAAAATTGCATACCTTCTTCTTCCCTGACTAGGACTCCACTTACCGCTATCTCGGATATAGCTAAGTATAGGTACAACCGTTCATCTTCCTTTAGAGTATAAATTAGAGGCGAGCTCGAAAGGTACCGCTTGAGTTCTTCTAAGGCTTGCTGACACTCCGTTGTCCGTGAGAAAGTATTCTTCTTCTTAAATAACGAGAAGAACATATGGCTCTAGTCGGAGGACCTTGAAATAAATCGGCCCAACGCGACTATGCGCGCAGTTAGCCTTTGAACGATCTTGACATTTTCCACTACGTTAATGTCCTATATGGCCTTGATTTTATCGGGATTGATCTCGATTCCCCGGTTAGACACCATGAATCCGAGAAATTTCCCAGACCCGACTCTGAATGCATATTTCTCCAGGTTCAGCTTCATATTGTATTTCTTCAATATGTCGAAGGTTTCTTGCAAATTTTTCAAATTTTCCTCTGCTCGCAGGGACTTAACTAACATATCGCCAATGTAAACCTTCATTGATTTTCCTCTTTGTTCTTCGACATTGGATTTACTAGGCATTGGTAAGTGGCACCGGCATTTTTTAGTCAGAATGTCATTACGTTATAGCAGTAGGTTCCATACTTAGTGATGAAGGACAATTTTTTCCTTGTTTCCCGAGTCCATCCAATAGGCATCGAGAAAGCTGAGGATCTTGTAGCCTGCCGTCGTATAGATCATGCAATCGATGTTGGTAGAGAGAAAGATTCCTTGGGACATGCCTTATTCAAGTCTTTGTAGTCTATACACATTCTTAATTTATTCCCTTTTTTAGGGAATACCAATATGTTTGCTGACCAATCCAGGTATTTAACCTCCCGGATGGACCCTATTTTAAGGAGTTTAGATACCTCGTGTTTGATGAATGCATGCTTGACTTCAGACTGAGGCCTCCTTTTCCGTTTGACCGGTGGAACTTTGGATCCAGGATTAGCTTATGGGTAGTTATCTCCGGCGGGATCACTGGCATGTCAAGGTGGGACCAAACAAAACAATCTATGTTATCCATAAGGAATTTAATGAGTTTTTTCTTGAGCTCAATATTTAACCTCGTGCCCAGGTATACTTTATGATCGGGCAGGTGCTCGTTCAACATGACTTGCTCCAGTTTTTAGACTGTTGATTTGGTGGCATCGGAATCGTCGGGGACTATGAAAGATCTGGGAAATCCGTAGTCGTCGTCCTCATCCATACCCTGCTTCTCCGGTTCGGTCGGGCCCGATGTCACTGATTGTTATTTGGTTCCTTCTCTGGCGACCGAACTCAGATCCTTTTTGTAGAAAGTGCGGATATCGGGAGCACCTCGTCGACCATGAACATCTCCTTTGTGGCCGGTTGTTCTCCATAAATTGTTTTAATCTCTTCTAGCGTTGGGAATTTCAACACTTGGTGCAGTATCGAGGGCATTTCCCTCATGTTGTGAATCCACGGCCTCACGAATAAAGCGTTGTATCTCATATATCCTTCGATCACATAGAACTTTGCTTCCTGGATGGTTCTGGTAGTGTTCACCGGTAGTGTTATCTTCCCTTTAGTGGTCTCACATTCATATTGAATCCGTTTTGAACTGGGACTACAGGCACAATTTGGTCTTACAGACCCATTTACTCTACGACTCTCGATCTGATGATATCAGCCGAGCTATCTGGATCAATTAACACACGCTTAACTCGCGATTTATTTATGAATACAAATATTACCAGTGTGTTGTGTGGCTGCACGATGCCTTCAGCGTCCTCATCGTTGAAAGATAACGCAGGTACATCTTCAGATCCAGCTCCCGTTGTGCTCAGAAACATCAGCATCCAACATCTGCACGCAAGGTGTAGAAGTGTAGTATGAGTATAATTGTCCACATGTACTCAATAAGTAACAAACCTAACCTCAGGTTGAAAGTAGTGGCGAGCTGGGACAAAGGTCAGAGTACAACTCCAATAACCAGCAACAGTTCATAACAATATAATAAAGACGGTACAAGAAATAACTAAATAATTAAATGCTCAGCTCATATACAATTCCGAAAAATTAAACATTTTCTTTTCAAGTATACAGTAAAACTCAAAGCTTTTTCCAAAATCACCGAAAGCATGAGTAAGTCTGAAATCTATGATTTTTCTCAAAAACTTTAACGACAGATAAGAAATTCCATTATCATATGGCATGAGGAAAAATACTTCTCTAATTCTACATATCAAGTATGCATGTCTAATGTAATGCAACACAGTGATGAACTTATGTACTTGCACTTTCAGAGTACTCAATCTCACTGTCTCGCTTTTCCACTCATCATACTCACTATTCAACACAGTCAGTCACTCGGAATTGTACAGGGCAGATCAAGCCCAAATATAAATGACAACTCGCGCACAGTCGCTCGGTACTGTATATGGACAATCCAGCCCATAGATATATATATATATATATATATATATATATATATATATATATATATATATAACTGACATACAGTCACTCAGTACTATATAGGGTCAATCCAGCCAGGGAAGATCATCTCTCAATATAAATAATTCGGCAGGATCCATGCCCAGGGAATATCCATCCCTCCATATAAATAATTAGTCAAGATACATGTCTATGGAAGATCCATCTCTCAATATAATATCAACTGCGCTCACTATGGGTGTGCAGACTTTGAAGGGGCTCCTTCAGCCCAAGCGCTATAATCCGCACGGACAACTCACGTGTTGCACGGACAACTCACCTGCTATAGTATCAATATCTGGATCCGCACGGACAACTCACGTTCTATAGTATCATTATCTTCACAATCAGGCCCTCGGCCTCACTCAATCATCAATCTCTCCGGTCTCTCGGACTCACAACACTCATTCTAGGCAACCCAAGTCAATGATATAAGATGCGACAATATACAATAATAGAGACTGAGATATGATATGTAGTGATGAATACGACTGAGTACATAAATGCAATTAAACAAAAAACTCAACAACAAGGAATGACCATTGTGGGTCCCAACGGCACCAACATATAGCCTATACATGATGTCTAGCATAAATTACAGCTCAAGTTCCCTAACACATAGAGTATAGTAAAAATGTTCAGATAAGATAGCTACACAGTTCCACGTAATTGACTAAATCACAACTAACACGGTGCACGCCTACACACCCCTCACCTAGCATGCGTGCCACCTCAACATCAATCACAAAACACGTAATCTAGGTTTAATACCCTCAGCACTAAGTTTAAAAGTGTTACTTACCTCAAACAAGCCAAATCTGATGCCGAGCAAGCTAAACAATACTCTGAATATTCCATTATGTGCGTAACAACCTCCGAAAGCCTTCATATCTCCTCAATTCCAAGCCAAACGATTCGAAACTAGTCAAAAACGTGCAAATTGATCAAAATATACTCCAATGCTTACAATTTAACAATTTATAAAAATTTCTAACTCCGCTCAAAAAGTCGGCAGTGGGGCCCCCGTATCGAAATCTAAGGAAACTCACAAAATACGAAAACCCATTAAATATGAGTCAAACCATACTAGTTTCACTCAAATCCGACTCCGAATCGACATTCAAATCTCAAAAAGTCATTTTATGAAACTATTGACAATTCCTCCGATTTCTGTTTAAAAATCTATAATTCAATGCCGAAAATGAAGATTAATTCATGAAATATAATCACAAGTGAGTCAAGAATACTTACCCCGAGTCGTGTGAAAAAATTCCTCTCTAAAGTCGCCCAAACCGAGATCCAAAATCCAAAAATGTGAAAAAGAACCAAGGCTTCGAAATTATAGGTTATGCCCAGTGTTTGTTCGCGTTTGCGAACCATTTTTCGCTTCTGCGGACACGCACATGCGGCCCAGCCTCCGCTTCTGCAAACATGCCCAAACTTAACTGCCATCATTTCTACGATCGCTTCCCCGCTTATGTGGTCGCGCTTCTGCACAAACATTTCCGCATCTGCGCAAACATTTCCGCATCTGCGATCCCTCGCTAATAGTTCAATTTCGCTCCTGCAATGAAGTGTCCGCATTTGCGCCTTCACAGATGCGATGGAAGCTCCGTATTTGTGAACTCTTTCCCCAGTAGTGCTCTTTGCTTCTGCTCTCATGGGCTCGCTTCTGCGACCATCACACCTGCGCAATACCAGTCGCATGTGCGGACCACCAGAACCAGCAGCCTAACTAAAATTCAACTTAGTCCAAAAATTATCTGAACCTTATCTGAAACTTACCCGAGCCTCTCGGGACCCCGTCCGAATATACCAACAAGTTCTATAACATCACACGAACCTACTCGAGGCCTCAAATCACACATAATAACATCGAAACGACGAATCGTACCACAATTCAAACTTAATGAACTTTAAATTTTTAACTTCCAAATCTCGTACCGAATCATATCGAATCAATCCGGAATGAACTCAAATTTTGCGTACAAGTCATAAATGACATAACGAAATTACTAAAATTTCCGAAATCACAACCCAGACTCGATATCCTAAAATTCAACTTCCAGTCAAACATACGAACATTCAAACCTTCAAACATCAACGTTCGCCGATTGGTGTCGAAACCTTCTAGAAATATCCAAATGAAATTTCGGGCATACACACAAGTCCAAAATTACCATCCAGACCTAATAGAATCATCAAAACTCCGATCCGAGGCCGAATACTAAAAAGTCAAACTTGGTCAACTCTTCCAATTTAAAGTTTCAAACTTGAACATCATCCTTCCAAACAAATTCTGAAATACCTGAAAACCAAAAGCAACGATTCACACACGTCATGATACATCATATGACGATATTCAAGACTTCAAATAGTTCAAAGGAGCGTAAATTCCCTAAATAACAAGTCGTGTCGTTACAATTTCTTACTTATGTTAATCTCACCGTATATATAGTAGACTAAGTTAAAATTGATCTTCCATTGTATATATGTTAATTTTGAAAAATAATATGCATGTCATGCTACTGAAAAAACTTAGATAAACCGAATAGCTTATGTAATAGCACACAGATAGTATATAGAAGTTTGACAATAACGTCATACATGCAAAAATTATGAAACTGGTTAATGTGCTTCTAAGTATATTATTATCCCTGAATTCAACTTTTGTCTTCCGAAACTAAGGAATATCCTTTAAATTTGTGTAAAAATAATTTTTAGTATGTTTATGTTTTGCAAATATAATAAATAAATCATAAGGACAAACATCCTAAAAATTGGACTATATTTACCACAATATATTTTCTTGCACGAACTACTGTATGTTGTACTATCAAGATCGACAACAAGAGTTCTGGTTAAGGTAGATCAACCAACGCATTAGGAGGAAACATACACAAAAAAATATTGTCCACAAAGAAGGGTTCGTTAAGATACCATCACATTAAATATTTTTAAACTATAATATATAATTATCTAACTAACATGACAAAATTGATCATTTGTGTAAGTTTTGATGATGTCCTTTCATTTTAAATTCATGTATTATGCTAATGTAATAATATTTTTTGACATTTAGATGATTGTTGTATTATTATACATAAATTTCTCTCATTAATTAAATTTAGTGTTCCTTAATATAAATAAATATTTAAATCATCACGTGCCACATATACATACACACACATACACACATACACACATACATACATACATACATACATACCTACATACATACATACATACATATATACATACATACATACATACACACCTATAACCGAATTTCAACTACACACTTTATCTTTACGAGAACCCTATTATCCCCTAAACTATTTTTAGATGGAATCAATATCACCTTGAATTACCACTATCACATATGTATTTGGTGGTAAAATACACGTGTCTGACACATGTATTTTCCACTAAAATTATTTTTTTCTTATTTTGTTTTTCATCTACTTCTTTTTCCAATTCACTTTTTTTATTCTTTAAAATTATTTTTTCCCTTTTCACACATCCCACCTTTTTCCATCACCCAACCCGCAAGTGAAGCAACAAAACCTTTTTGATTGAAGAAGCAGATCGAAAAATAGTGAGCTCCTCGAAAACTTTTTGGCAATTAACAATCAACAACCAAATTCTTCTTTCTTGTTCTCTCTTTTACGTAAATTTGATTAAATAAATAAATAGGACTCCGCTCCCCCACTTCAATAGCTGAAGCAGTGAAAGACCGAAGACCCCAATTGGGAAACGGAGAGCATGGCAATAATATTTTTTGCAACTAACAATCAAAACCATTCTTTTTGTTTAGTATTCTTTGGGTTTCTTCTAGTTTTAATCGAAGATTTATCTTGGGACGAGATTTTTTCATTCCTTTCTATGAGAAGCAATTGCAATTGAAAGTCTAAAAGTGGTGAGTGAAGATATTAGAAATAGCAGTATTCCTTTATAAAGTGTAGTGAAATATTAACGTTGTAACTACCCATGAACTTCAAATCTTGACATTTAAATAAACAATATATAGAACACCCAAAGTCTGACCCAAGATTTGAAAGCAGCAACGTCCTACTATTGTCACGACCTAAAATCTACTATGGGTCATGATGGCACCTAACACCGCCGTCAGGCAAGCCAACGTTGATTTATCAATTTATTTACTCATTTTATTACTTTCTAGATCATAATATCCATTACTTAAATAGTACAAAATGGAGCTTACAAGGTAACAAGATAATAACTACGTGATCTAAAATAACGAACAACCAATAGGAACCCCCAAAATCCGGTGTCACAAGTGCATGAGCATTTTCTAAGAAGTACAACAACCATACAACACATGTACAGAATATAGATAAGACGGGATGAAATAAATAGTACGATGGTGACTCGGTGGACTACGATGCGTAGCCTGGGTTGCAGCTCACATAAAGTCTCCTCAACAGATGCGCCTACTCGCCAAGGTGATCCCCAAATGAGCCTGTCAGATCCTGCACACTTAGTGCAGAAGTGCAACATGAGTATGTAAATCAACGTGTGTTGACACCCAATTTTGTCCCTCCTTTCTTCCAAATTATTTATTTAAGCTTCTAATATCACTAATAATGTAAGAATAGTCATTTTACCATTTTTAGCACAAACTAGACCTAATTATTATTATTTACTTAATATCACTATTACTAGTGTTATTAATGTTGTTATTACTACTACTACTACACTATTTATATGATTATGATTATGATTATTATTATTATTATTATTATTATTATTTTTGTTGTTATTACTTTTATTTCAATATCATTTTTATCGTCTTTTGCGAAAATTATATCACATTCCTTTATTTAACAAATAGTAGTATCTATTTCAATACTTTAAAATATCTACTCTTATTCACAATTAATGTAGGTTATTTAGCAAATTCTAGCTATTAAATTATTTTAAGGCACAAAATAGTTTTAATATATTACTATTATGTAGTATTATATAACATAGCAAATAAAATTATTTTAAATCCAAATTGAAGCCTAAGGAAATTAATTGGAAGGAGGAAATAGGCCACAAATTTTGGCCAAACCCAAAGGACCCATCAGGTTAGCCCCTTATCTAGCCCCAAGAATAGGCCCAGTTCTACTAAGCTTATGCCCATACCCGCCTGAACCTCGGCCCAATCGGCCCAATCCCTTTAAATATTTTACTCCCTAATTTCTAACCTAGGAAGAACACAAGTAGCGCCTCTGTCCAACCCATTTGTCACCTTCTTCATTTTGAGAAGTCTCCAAGCTTTGATATATTTCAATCAAAAGATGTTGCACAATTTTGGTGCAAATAACGCCTCTTTCTTCCTCTTCCACATTTGTGCTTGATGACCCGTGAATCTTCAAGATTTCAGTCAAAATCATGATATTTCGGGAAAAAAGTTGAACCAAATCACGTGAGCACCCAGATCGTCTCAACGTTCAAATTCAAACGAATATGTTGACCAAGATTTCGAATCTGAAATTTTAATTTCCGCTCATGAAACCCTAGTATTCTCCTATAAATACTCCTAAACTCTCTGGCCGAAAGACCAAGCTTGGGCACGGTAAAATCTGGGATGAATCTCGAAAAAAAAATCATATTTACACTTTTCAACTTCTGTATTCTATCTTTCTCACGTTTCAATTCGAAATCCGAAAGGGTAGATCTGAAACGACCTTCGAGCCTCAGCTTCACTGCCCCGAGAAAGGTCGGTATTATATTTCTTTACATATTCTTTCATAAAACATAGTTGTGATGTAAGATTAAACTTATGTGTTAGAGAACTAGTTTAGATTACTGTTTCTTTTGTTGTTTGGTAATCATGTCTATAGGTTTTGGACTTTAATTTATCCGTTTGTGCATCAATACGTGAATCATTCTTGATGTTGGAAAATACATATTGGGTGTCATTCTGATTTATGTGTTTCACGCCAAGTCTTATAAGCTACAGGGGATGTTGTTTTTTACTTGTTGAAGTTTCTGGTTTATTTAATTGAATACTGATTTAAAACTCAAGTTTATTAATAGTAGTTTGGAGTCATGTTCCTTTACTCCAAGAATCATGATTTTAAGATTTCACTTGTGCTTATGTTTGACTGAATGTGCCGTTTGAAATATGAGACACAGTATTCTATCTAAAAAAAAATCCGACTTCATATTTGGACATATAGTTAAACGCCATGCCAATATTTGTTATGCCAAATTTTATGTGTCGCAAGAGGTTGTATTGATATATTGTTAAGGGAACTTCCTCTCCTCATTTTTATAAAAAGAATACTCTCATTTTATTTCAATAAAAGTAACTCTTATATGAAATGTGGTCATTTAGAAATATGGATAAAGGAGATTATTTCAACTTGTATTTAGATATCATGTTTCTAAGTTACTACTTTGAAACCTCTTATACAGTAAATGATTATGTTTTTTTTAATTTTCCTAGAAATCATGACTATAGTAATCTTGTATTGCAAATTGGTTTCAAGAGTCACATGCTTGTTAAGACACTGTTCAAGATTCTTCGCATGCCTATAATCCGTGGATTTCATCTTATTTTATCCATTTTGGATTTTCATGATATTAGTATAAAATCTTCATTGTTGTGAACTTTATGGTTCATTTGAAACTTGTTTAATAATCTGCACCAAGACTTTCCTTTATGAGACAAATTAGTTCAAGTTTGATAAGATCTTTTTGTAAGCAACAATGCTTTTTGGATTTAGTACTTTGCATATTAGCTAGAATTGTTTCTCTTATTTCACTATTTGATACTTATTTGGTTAGCTAAAATATTTTTGTAGTCTGAAATTGATCTCCTATGTTTACTTTAGTCAAGTAGTTATCTTTGTTAGTTTCGTACATGTCTGCCTCTGATCTATTTCCTTCTCTATTTTTTGCATGAACACCGGAGATGAAGAGTCTCACTTTGAGACTCAACGCTGCTGCCACCACCACATGGAGTCACTGCATACCATCTTCCTTAGAGAACCGGATATCAAGAAAAACAAGTGAAACGCTTGGGGACGCCAATAGCGTCTTTCCTTCCCTTTCCTTTATCATTCATGCTATTTGACCTTTACTTGTGTGATTTGAAGTTTATCTCAAATTTTTGGGATTATATGTTAAAAATTCTTGTTAGCTTAGTGTGTTTAATTAAGAAGAATCTTTACTTCTATTATCGATTTGGAACTATCTTTAATCACATAAATGTAGCCTGTAATATGAGAACTTAGAATCAGTTTTTTAAAGTGACGCTTCAAAACCTTTTCTAATAGCGTTGAGTTAGACTTTAGTAAGCATGAGAGGTTTAAGTCTGATTGAGTATTTTATAAAAGTATATATATCAACGAAATGTTTAGCTACTTACTGGAACCAGCATGTATTTTGCTAATTCAAAAATGTTTCATCTTGTATGAAATCTGACCTCTTTTAATAGCCGTCCTAGTGCACTGTGATTTCTTTTTAAGTTTCCCCCTTTTCAATCACTATAAAAGATTTAACTAATTCATTAATTATTTTATATTGGTCTCACATTTTTTAAGTTGTTAATTAACCTAAGTTTGGCCAGTTAACCGTAATTAACGGATCATATAGGGTGCCTTAATAACCTTCCCTATAGGATTAATTAGAAACCTTACCTATAGTCTTAAAGGTTAAGCAGACCATATAAAACAGAGTTAACATTAAGCACTACTTTACTCCTTACTGCTTCTGCGACCCCCGTGCCGCTTCTATGGTCTCCCAAGTGCGGTAATTCCTTCGCACATGCTGCCACTACCCATCTCCCTTCTATCCTCTTCTACGGTTCATTTCCTCGCTTCTACGAGGCCTCTTCTATGATGAGGCTTCCGCAAAAGCGGTTGCACCAGCAACAAGAAGAATCCTCGGCCTTTACTTAAGTCCAAAATCCGGTCCGTTAACTATTCGGAATCCAACCGAGGCCCTCGGGACCTTGACCAAATATACAAACCCGCGCCAACATACATTACAAACTTTGTCGAGGCCTCAAATCACGTTAAACAACATCGAAACTAAGAATCGACGATAAATCCTTCGTTAACTTTTCAAACTTCGACGAGTGCGTCCTAATTATATCAAAAGATTACGGAATGACGCCATACTTTGTGTATAAGTCAAAAATCATGGTACGAACCTATTTCAAAGCTCGAAATCCCAAGCGGACCTTGATAACATCAAAATCCACTTCAAGTCAAACTTAAGAAATTCTTAAACTTTCAAAATGCTAACTTTCCAAAATAAGCGCTTGTAACGACCCGACCGGTTGTTTTGAGAGTTATAGCCTCGACCCCTATTTACTGCTTTCCCCCTATATTTTTCTACTTATGTGACTTTCCGGGAGGTCTTTGTTGTAGTTTCGAAGTGTTTGGGATACTTAGTCCCTAAAACGGAAGCTTAAGTCTTAGGACTTTGACTGTAGTCGAAATTGTGTTATTACAATTTCGAAATGGAGTTTCATTGGTTCCGTTAGATCCGTTGGGTGACTTTGGGATCAGGGGCGTGTCCGGATTGTAATTTGGAGGTCTGTATCTTATTCAGGCTTGAAATGACGAAAGTTGAATTTTTGGAGATTTTGGCCATAAGTGGACTTTTTGACATCGGGGTCGAATTCCGATTCCGGAAGTTGGAGTAGGTCCGTAATGTTTAATATGACTTGTGTATAAAATTTAGGGTCAATCTCCAAGTGCCGAGGGTCTAACCGTCATATTCTCAATCGGTAGAAATGAAAAAATGAGGGGGGGGGGGTCGGGGTCTATGCTGAATTTGTTTTTAGATATAATGAATGGAAAATGGGTGCTTGTGTTGAGATTTGATTGGCTTGGTGTAAACCAAAGTGAGGAGTGGAAAGGAGGCCAGAATTACCAGATTCTTGGGAAAGAATTAAAGTAAATCCATTACTCTGGAGAATGAGTAAATAATATCGGATGTGGTTTGATAAGTTTCCTCATCGGTTGTAGAAATTTGAAGTTTCAAGTTCATTAAGTTTGAATCGGAAGGTGATTCGTATTTTTAGTGTTGTTTGATGTGATTTGAGGGCTCGACTAAGTTTGTATGGTGTTTTAGGGCTTGTTATTATGTTTGGTTGGGGTCTCGGGGGCCTCAGGTGTGTTTCGAAGCTTAATGAATTGAATTTGGACTTAGGAAATTGCTGAAGATTTGCTGGTTTCTGGTGTTTCGCACTCGCGGCGATGAGACCGCAGGTGCATGCTCGTATGTGCGAAGGGTAGCTTCCAGATGCGGCCCTGTTCTAGGTAGCCAATGGTTGCAGGTGCGACAAAGTGACTGCAGAAGCGGAGCCGCTCCTGCGGAGAAGCAATCACAAAAGCGAAGGCCGAGCTGGAAAGGTTATCTCATAAGCGGACAAGGGTCTGCAGGTGCACACACGCAGGTGCGGGCACCTGATCGTAGAAGAGGACACTTGGCTTTAAGTGGAATCCGCACATGTGATGGAATTTCCACAGGTGCGGCGTCGCGATGCGACAATAGGTCTGCAGATGTAGAATCGCTGGGCAGAAAATATCAAGTTCGAGGGTTTGATTCCCATTTTCAATTTTGGGACTTGAGAGCTCAGTGTGAGGTGATGTTTTGAGGATTCTTCAACGAAATTGTTGGGGTAAGTGATTCTAACCCAGATTGTACTGTATTTCCTGAATCTATTGCTATTTTAATCATCTAATTAGGGATTTGAGTTGGAAATTGGGGGAACATGGTAGAAACTTCCTAGACTAAAATTTTGAGTTTTTGAGGGCGATTTGAGTTCGGATTCGAGTAATTCTTGTATGGTTGGACCCGTGAGTAAATGTGTGGTCATATTTTGTGACTTTTACCCGATTTCGAGACGTGGGCCCGGGGAGATTTTTTGGGTCAATTTCCTAATTTCTTGCTTTAGCTTAGATTTCATTAATTAGATTAGTTTCTTATAGATATATTTATGGTACGTAATTGATTTTTGCTAGATTTGGTCCATTCGGAGTCAGATATTCGTGGGAAAAGCATTGCTATCGATTGATTGAGCTTGGTTCGAGGTAAGTGATTTGCCTAACCTTATGTGGGGGAAATCCCCTTAGGATTTGGTATTGTTATGATATGTGAGCGTCGTGTACACGAGGTGACGAGTGCGTATACAAGCTATTTGTTGAAGAAAACCTGATTTTTACTGAGTAATAAGTTGTTTTCATCCTTATTGAGTATACTAGCATGTGTAGTTATCTTGTTAGCCTAGAATAGCATGTGCGGTACCTCGGGATTTCTCCCTGTACATTTACTTTTAAGACTACGAGGTGGTACCTCGGGAGTTCTCCCGGTATTTTTAATTTTGGGACTACGAGACGGTATCTCGGAAGATTCCCCTATGTTCAACCTGTGTGTTGTACTATTATTTGTTGCGTTTCCTTTTGTTAAATTATAGTCTATTATTATACTGTATATTTCTCTACCTTATTTATTATTTACTAGTGGTCCTGACCTCGTCACTACTCGACCGAGGTTAGGCTTGGCACTTACTGGGTACCATTATGGTGTAATCATGCTACGTTTTTGCACATGTTTCGTGTGCAGATCCAGGTACATCATTCCAGCCTCGCTGTTAGTTGTGCACCTATTGCTATTACGAAGACTTCAATGTACATCTGTCGCGTCCGCAGACCTAGGATTCCCTTTTTATCTTATGTGTAGTTCTTTCTCTACTACACAATTAGTAAATTCTTAGATGCTTGTTACTTATAATGTTTCGGGTCTTGGGAAAATTCTATATGTATTTTTCGAAAGTTGTTATTGTATATGCCGAGCGACATTTCTATCAATTATCTCATTACTTTTGTTGTTAGTGGTTTAGATTTATGTTTTCATATTCGTTGTTATTCCGCAGATGTTAGTCTTACCTAGTCATAGAGACTAGGTGTTATCGCGACCTCTCACAGAGGGAAGATTGGGTCGTGAAAAGTTGGTATTAGAGCTCTAGTTTCATAGGTGCCGTGCAAGCCAGTTTATTAGAGTCTCGTGGATCGGTACGGAGACATCTGTACTTATCTTCGGGAGGCTATGGAACTTGTTAGGAAAAATTATACTTCTTTGATTCCTTGTCGTGCAAAATTTGTTGACATCAAAATTCAAAACTTCGGTATTCTATTCTTTCTCACAAATGGTGGGCACCCGTATCGGAGGACCTGATGACCAGGCACCCGCGCCCCCTGCTAGAGCTGCGAGAGGTCCGGGCCGAGGCCGGGGTAGAGGCCGAGGATGACCATGCAGTGCAGCCAGAGCACCCACGCGAGTTGTGGCAGAAGAGCCCCCAGTAGCTCCAACTTGAGGGCAGGCACCTGAGGTGCCTATTGCTGCACCAGCCCTCTAAGAGACTCTAGCCCAGTTCATGAGCATGTTGGGCACCTTAACTCAAGCTGGATTGATTCCACTTGCTCCTGCCATGTCTCAGGCCGGGGGAGGGGCACAGACTCCCGTAGCCCGTACCTTTGAGAAGCGGGTCCAGGTCGACCAGGACCCAGATTTTATACCTATGCAGTCGGTAGCTCCGGTCCAGTGCGAGTCTAGGACAGTAGCTTCTGAGGCGGAGCAGCTCAGACTTGAGAGGTACAAGAATTACCACCCACCTACCTTCAGCGGATTGGAGACAAATGATGCCCAGGGTTTTCTGGAGGAGTGTCATTGTATTCTCCATACTATGGGCGTAGCAGAGACGAGTGGGTTTGTTTTACCACATTCCAACTTAGAGGAGCAGCCTATCACTGTGGCGTGCTTATGAGTTGAGTAGTCCAGTTAAGGCAGCTTCACTTGCATGGACTCAATTCTCAGACATGTTTTTGAGAGAGTATGTCCCTCAGAGCCTCAGGGACTCATGGCGTGCGGAGTTTGAGCAGCTGCACCAGGGTGCTAGGACCGTGTCAGAGTATGCAGCTTGCTTCAGTAATTTGGCCCGACATGCACCCGCCTAGGTTGCCACAATTTGAGAGAGGGTTCGACGGTTTATTGAGGGACTCCAACCCATTATCTAGATTAGTATGGCCAGGGAGTTGGAGATGGATATTTTTTATCAGCAGGTTGTGAGTATTTTTGGGAGATTAGAGGGCATGCTTGCCCGTGTTAGAGAGGAGAAGGAGGCCAAGAAGTCTCGAGAGTCTGGCACTTACAGTGGTACTCATGCCCCAGCTGCAGTTCCCCATGGTAGGGGTTATGTGAGTCGCCCCTATCGCGCCCCTTTTTCTCGCGAAATCGGGTTTCGACACGTGACAACTCTTTTAAGTAAGGTTATTATAAGAGAGATTCGCCACTGTAGATACCTAATTTTTTCTCCATTTCTTTCTCCTACATTATATTTTTTTTCTAGGTTTATTGTGTGTGGTTATAGACTTTAGCATTAGATTATTAATTAATTTGTTAAGGGGTTTTAAGGGATTAGATGTATGCCCATTTTAGTTGAGTTATGCACAAATCAGGCCTAATTTCTTAGCCCAATTTGGCCGACCCAGTCCAGTTGATGGTTGGCCAAGACTTGGTTCAAAACGGCATAGTTTCATGATGAAACTACGTCGTTCATTAAGTGAGCCAAGACCAAATCTCAGCCCTTCATCTCTCCCTTATCCAACGGTCATTATTTTATCTATCTTCTAGGTATTTAACACATAGATAGACAAAAATTTCCCCCATTCCCCCCCTCCCCCTTATCTCTTTCTTCTTCCTCTCTCTTATCACTCTCTACTCTCTTCTTATAGACCCGCTGCCCATTTCCGCCGGCTGGAAATCGCCACCGCGGAGGAACTCATCTAAAGCCCATAAAACCTACACAAATATCTTCCTTTCTTTACCCTCTATCCAAATCCGAGCCCCAAATCTTCTAAAAAACCTCTAAATTCTACGAAATTGAAACCCTAGATAACCGATGTAACGACACGACCGGTCATTTTCGCGTTATCGGACCTCGTTCCCCTAAATTAAACTCCCCATAGCGGCTTATTATGATTTATAACTTGCGGGGGCGGGTGGTCCGGGATTTAGAAGTGTTTAGAGCGATACTGGAACACTTAGTTCCTTAAGGTTGGCCTTTTTGGCCAAGTTTGACTTCGGTCAACATTTTTAGTAAACGACCTCGGAATTGAGTTTCGACGGTTCCGGTAGCTTCGTACGATGATTTCGGACTTGGGCGTATGTTCGGAATAGGTTTTGGATGACCCGGGAGCGTTTCAGCGCCCAATATCAAAATAAGAGTTTCCTTAAGTTCATATTGTGGTTTGGGACGTGTTTTGTGTTACCAGTTATGTCATTTTCAACCTGCCTGCAAAATTTGGTGTCATTCTGAGTAGTATAGGTCAGTTCGGCACATTGTTAGCGAATTCTAGAAACTTAAAGTTCCTAAGTTTGATTCTAGGGGTTTTGAGGTGTGATTTTGAGTTTTAGCGTTGTTGTTGGTGTTCCAAAGGATCGAGCGAGTCTGTATTATGATTTGGGACTTGTTGGTATATTTGTACGGGGACTCGGGTGAGCCCAGGTACCTCTCGGGCACCAAACGAGGCCAAAAACCAGCTGAAGCAGTTGCTGGTGCACCTGATCTGGTGTGACTGCAGGTGCGGTTGCCCAGTCGCAGGTGCGAGACTGCTCCTGTGGTCCCAGCCTCGCAGGTGCGACCTCCAGGTGAGTTTCCCAGTTCTCGTAGGTGCGGAGCCGCAGGTGCGGACTCCTGCCCGCAGGTGCGAGCCCAGGCCCTTATCCCATTTTCCGCAGTTGCGAGCTATTGCTCGCAGGTGCGGTCGTCGAGTCGCAGGTGCGGAAATCCCTGTAGGCAGTAAGGTCTTTAAATGCGGAATTATCCCATTTTCACTCCATTTTCTTCCACCATAGGCGATCTTGAGAGCTTGGAAAAGAGTCCCACGACCTAGCTACTAAAAGGTAAGTGAATTCCACCTAAAGTTAGTTAATGCATGAATTCCTAGTAGAATTTAACTACCTAATTAGTGGAAAGTTAAGGATTTGGGTGTAACCTAGGGCTTTCGAGAATTTAGAGAATTACACGTGAATTGGCTATGAATTCATACAAAAATCATATATTAACGATCCTTAGGTTATGGGTGAGTGTTTCCTTCGAGAATTTTCGGAATCCGAGCATGCGGGCCCGGGGTTGGATTTTGGGATTTCTTCAAGAATGATGAATATGACTAAATAATAGGATAATTACATGCTTTGAGTATAATTTGATATATTTACGTAACTTTTGATTAGTTTCGAGTCCTTGGGTGACGGGTTCAGAGTTTCGGGCGCATTCTTGACCCGGGGAGTAGGTTCGACGCGAGGCGAGTCTCCTTTCTAACCTTGTAAGAGGGAACTGTCCCCCAAGGTGATTTAAATGGCTATGTGCTAATGTTTGTGGGGGCTACGTACGCACAAAGTGATGAGAGTCTGTACGTAGCGATTATTATTGTTATGTCCGGGTAGTTAGGCCTACACCATGCCTTGTGTTTCTCCTTGAAATGAACTATATGCTTAATGATTTAATGTTACATGCGGCTTGTTTCCCTGAGATCATGGAATTTGAGAAATTTTAAGGAATTGTTCACTGAAAAATAACTTATAAAGAATAATGTGTGGATTGTGTGTGCATGTGACCGCTTCGCAATTTACATTCCGCGAGCGGAGTGTTATTTCTCCCACTCTCATAGGAGCCGGCCGTACGCCACGACGAGATTGAAAGATATATTATGGTTCGGGACGTTCGACCCTCGACAGTGTACATATATGATCATTATGATGGCTCAGGCGGTTGTCCTTATCCTGTATGCTCATGCTAAATTGTTAATGATTCTTTTATGGATATTGAGTGGCCAGATATTTTTAGGGAAAAAAAAGAGAATAATGAAGTAGTAATTGTATATTTACTTCCAGTATTTATTTGATTTACTGTTATTTTTAATGTTTAATGTTTCTATCATCCTCGTATCTCTATTACTAATATTATATCTTGTTTAATAATTTTGTTGGACCTTAGTGAGTGTCAAGTCGACCTCTCGTCACTACTTCTTCGAGGTTAGGCGGGATACTCACTGGGTACAAATTTGTTTAAGTACTCATGCTACGCTTCTATACTTAATTGTACAGGTTCTGAGGCTGGTACATCTGGTTATCAGACCGGAGCTCGATTGTGATCATAGTTGGACCTGACTTCACGATGAGCTGCTTATACTGACGATCCTCGGCAGCACCATGGAGTTTCCTTTGCTTATTTCCCGTCTATTTCTTTCAGATAGTGGGACTGTATATTATATTTATATTCTGTTAGTATGCCCATAGGACTTGTGACACTAGTTCCTGGCACACACGTGGTATTTATTATGGATTTTAGGTCTATATATATTGGCTCACGCCTCCTTATGACCGCTTTTTATTAAAACTGACTAATTATCCTTTTCGATTTATGTTTTAAGCTTTAAAAACTTGGTATATGTTGAAATGTTTAATCAAACAAGAAAGAACCTTTAGTAAAATGAGTGTTGGCTTGCCCGACCCTGTTGTTGGGCGCCCACACAACCTGAGTTAGGATTTTGGGTCGTGACAACATGGTATCAGAGCTCTAGGTTCACGTAACTCTAACGAGTCACGGGCAAACCCAGTAGAGTCTTGTAGATCAGTACAGAGGCGTCTGTACTTATCTTCAGGAGGCTATAGGGTGTTAGGAAAACCTCTCCTTATTTTTATTCTATCGTGCAGTTGATGGTTTAATAAATCTCATTCTTCTATTCTCTCACAGATGGTGAGGACGCGTGCATCCGATGTTTCAGACCTGGGAGGGGCCGCTACCCCTGTTGTCCGAGGCCGGGGGAGGGCATCGGCCCGAGGTAGGGGACGAGGGCGTCCTCGAGCTATTCCAGGTGCACCACCACCAAAGGATCCTACTATAGAGAAGCAGGGTGAGATGCCCCTAGCAGACCCTGCTCCAGTGGACTTTATGACGGCGCGAGGCTTCCAGGAGATCATGGGCCGTATGATGCGGTTTATGGACACTATGTCCCTGGCTGCTTATTTCCATCAGATCCTGCCACATCTCAGGCGCGAGGGGAGCCCAGACTCCTACCGCCCAGGCTGCAAGTCAGGCAACAACATTACATCATACCCCGGGTACACTGACCATGGGTGGGGTCCAGCCTGTAGCAGCAGCACTTGAGCCCAGACCAACTACGGACGGCGATTCGCGGAAGTTATTGGATAGATAGACTCGATTGCACCCTCTAGTCTTCGGGGGTGAGCGAGGCAAGGATGCCCAAGATTTTGTTGACAGGTTCAGGGACAGGCTGCACAATATGAGGATATTAGAGTCCCATGGAGTGGACTTCACTACCTTCCAGTTAGAGGGCAGAGCTCGTAGGTGGTGGCAGCCCTATATTCTCAGCAGGCCAGCAGATTCTCCTCCTATCACTTGGGAGCAGTTCACTCAGATGTTTCTACACAAGTATATCCCACCCTCTGAGAGGGAAGAGCTGCGGTATCAGTTTGAGCAGCTGGAGCGGGGACAGATGTCAGTGACGGATTATGATGCTAGATTCTCAGAGTGTCTCGCCATGCACTTATGATATTACCTACTAATGCCGAGAGAGTGCAGATATTTGTAGTAGGGCTGCACTCCGGTATTAGGGCCAACATGGCCCGAGAAGTGGAGATGGGGACTCCCTATCAGCTTGTGGTTGAGATAGCTCGTCGGATTGAGGGCTATCGATCGAGAGGCAGAGAGCAGGGTCAGCAGGACAAGAGAGCCAGATTCTCCGGAGATTTCAGAGGTGCCCTAATTAGGGGCAGGGGTCAGTTCGGTAGAGGTCAGCCCAGCATGCCTCCATATTCAGCACCCCCACCACCTTCCCGAGGTGTTCCAGTGAGGCCTCATTTCAGCGCCATGCCAGAGTGTTCCTACCGCCCTCCAGCCATTCAGAGTTCACCCAGTGGTTATTCCAGTTATCCGAGATCCCCCTGTCCCTACTTTAGTGCTATGCCAGAGAGTACACATCGCTCTCCGGCCATTCAGGGTTCCTCTTCGGGACAGGAGGCTATGATACCTGGAGGTTGTTATTAGTGTGGGGATCCAGGTCATATGAAGAGGCATTGTCCCAGGTTTCGGGTCAAAGCAGTGCAATAGGTTTATCAGCCTATGGGTCTAGCACCAGCCGTTAGGCCACCTAGAGGTGGGGGATAGGTCGGCAGGGGTCGTCCTAAAGGTGGAGGCCAGTCAGGGGGTCAGTCAGCTCCTGTTCATTCTGGCGGGGATCAGTATTCCGGTGCTCCAGCTAGATTCTATGCTATTCCGGCCAGATCAGATGCAGTGGCCTCAGACGTCGTGATCACATGTATTATCTCAGTTTGTCGTAGAGAGGCTTCAATATTATTTGATCCAGGATCCACCTATTCATATGTTTTAGCATTATTTTCTCATTTCCTAGATGCTCCTCGTGAGTTCTTGGGTTCTCTTATATATGTGTCCACTCATGTGGGTGATTCTGTGGTGGTAGACCGGATCTATCAGTCATGTGTGATCACCTTCTGTGGGTTCGAGACCAGAGCGGACCTTTTATGGCTCGACATGGTTGATTTTGAGGTTATTCTAGGCATGTACTGGCTATCTCCTTATCATGTCGTGCTAGATTTCCATGCCAAGGAAGTTACTTTAGCCATGCCCGAGTCACCTAGGCTGGAGTGGAGAGGTTCCTCAGTTAGTATATCCAGCCGGGTTATTTCATTCATGAAGGCTCGACATATGGTCGAGAAGGGTTGTCTGGCCTATCTTGGTTATGTGCAGGACACCACCGCCGAGTCTCCGACGATTGATTCCGTGCCAGTTGTTCGAGAGTTTGCTGATGTATTTCCTTCAGAGCTTCCGGGCATGCCTCCGGATCGTGATATTGATTTCTGCATTGATTTAGCTCTAGGCACCCAACCTATATCTATTCCTCCGTACCGTGTGGCTCCGAAAGAGTTGAAGGAGTTGAAGGAGCAGCTTGAGGAGTTGTTGGCTAAGGGGTTCATCAGACCGAGTGTATCGTCGTGGGGGTGCTCCAGCTCTATTCGTGAAGAAGAAGGATGGGTCCATGCGGATGTGTATTGATTACCGCCAGTTGAACAAGGTCACCATTAAGAACAAGTACCCTTTGCCGCGCATCGATGAGTTATTTGACCAGTTGTAGGGTGCTCAGATGTTTTCTAAGATTGATTTTAGATCGGGATATCATCAGTTGAGGATTCGGGCCTCAGATGTTCCGAAGAATGCTTTTCGCATGAGGTATTGCCACTATGAGTTCCTGGTGATGTCCTTTGGCTTGACTAATGTCCCAACAACATTTATGGACTTGATGAACAGGGTGTTCAGGACGTATATTGATTCCTTTGTCATTGTCTTTATTGATGATATTTTGATTTACTCAAGTAGCCTGGGGGAGCACGAGCAGCATTTGAGAGTTGTGCTCCAGACTTTGCGAGAATATAAGCTATATTCTAAGTTCTCCAAGTGTGAGTTCTAGTTAGATTCTGTGGCATTCTTGGGGCATGTGGTATCCGGAGAGGGTATCAAGGTTGATCCTTAGAATATTGAGGCAGTTCAGAGTTGGCCGCGTCCTACTTCAGCTATATAGATTAGGAGCTTTTTGGGCCTAGAAGGCTATTATCGCCGATTTGTGGAGGGGTTCTCTTCTATTGCAGCTCCATTGACTAGATTGACTTAGAATAATGCCCCATTTCGATAGTCTGATGAGTGTTAGGCGAGCTTTCAGAAGCTCAAGGCAGCATTGATCTCAACACCAGTTCTGGTATTGCCTTCCAGTTCGGGGATATATTTAGTGTATTGTGACGCTTCACGCGTTGGTTTGGGATGTGCGTTGATGCAGGAAGGGAGAGTTGTTGCTTATGCTTCGCGCCAGCTGAAGGTTCACGAGAAGAATTACCCTGTGCACGATTTAGAGTTGGCGGCGATTGTTCATGCTCTTAAGATTTGGAGGCACTACTTGTATGGGGTGTCCTGTGAGGTTTATACAGACCACTGCAACTTGCAGAACTTGTTTAAGCAGAGGGACCTTAATTTGAGGCAGCGCAGATGGATTGAGTTGTTGAAGGATTATGATATCACCATTCTTTATCATCCGGGCAAGGCGAATGTGGTAGCATATGCCTTGAGCAGGAAGGCATAAAGTATGGGTAGTTTGGCTTACATTGCAGCAGAGGAGAGACCTCTAGCCTTGGACATTCAGTCCTTGGCTAATCTCCTGGTGAGGTTAGACCTTTCAGAGCCTCGCTGAGTTTTAACACATGTGGTTGCTCAGTCTTCGTTATTGGGAGAGATTAAGGCTCAGCAGTTTGATGATCCGTACTTGGCTGAGCTTCGGGAGATAGTGGTTCAGGGTGGTGCCAAGGAGGTTAATATTGGCAAGGATGGTGTTCTGAGATTTTAGGGCCGTTTATGTGTTCCTAATGTCGATGGCCTAAGAGGGAGGATTCTAGAGAAGGCACACAGTTCTCGGTATTCTATCCATCCTGGTGCTACGAAGATGTATCGTGATTTGAAGCAGCATTACTGGTGGAGGCGGATGAAGAAGGACATTGTGGAGTATGTGGCTAGGTCTCTTAATTTCCAGCAGATTAAGTATGAGCACCAGAGGCCAGGAGGCCTACTTCAGCAGATGCCCATTCTGGAGTGGAAGTGGGAACGCATCACTGTGGACTTCGTGGTTAGGTTTCCTCGGACTCTGCGGAAGGTTGACGCGATTTGGGTCATTGTGGATATATTGACCAAATTAGCGCATTTCATTCCAGTAGCTACTACATATACTTCTGAGAGGTTGGCACAGATCTACATTCGAGAGATAGTCCGGTTGCACGGTGTGCCTGTGTCCATTATATCGGATCGAGGTCAGTTCACCTCGCACTTCTGGAGAGCATTGCATAGTGAGATAGGTACCCAGATAGACCTCAGCACAACATTTCACCCTCAGACTGATGGCCAGTCGGAGCGTACAGTTCTGATATTGGAGGACATGCTCAGGGCATGTGTGATTGACTTCGGAGGTCAGTGGGACCAGTTCTTGCCTTTGACCGAGTTTGCTTAAAATAATAGTTATCAGTCCAGAATCGATATGCTCCATTTTAGGCTTTGTATGGTCGCCGATGCTGTTCTCCTATCGGGTGGTTTGAGCTTGGCGAGACTAAGTTATATGGCACCGACCTAGTGAGGGATGCTTTGGAGAGGGTGAAGTTGATTCAGGAGAGGCTCCGCACAGCACAGTCTAGATAGAAGAGTTATGAGGATCAGAGGGCGCGTGATGTATCATTTATGGAGGGAGATAAGGTACTGTTGAAAGTCTCGCCAATGAAGGGTATTATGAGGTTCGGGAAGAAGGGCAAGCTGAGCCCAAGGTTTATAGGTCCCTTCGAGGTGTTGAGGAGAGTTGGGGAGGTTGCTTATGAGCTAGATTTACCTCCTAGTTTGTCAGGAGTTCATCCGGTCTTTCATGTATCCATGCTCCGAAGGTACCACGCCGACTTCTCTCATGTGGTTGATTTCAGCACTATTCAGTTGGATGAGAGGTTGGGCTACGAGGAGGAGCCAGTTGCTATTATTGATAGACAGGATCGCCAGTTGAGGTCCAAGAGAGTTTTTGCGGTGAAGGTCCAGTGGAGGGGCCAACCAGTCGAGGAAGCGACTTGGGAGTCCGAGCATGTGGAGCGGATATCCGCACTTATTCAGCACTTCAGGTATGATTCTAGACCCGTTCGAGGACGAACGTTTATTTAAGAGGTGGAGAATGTAACGACCCGACCGGTCATTTTTGCGTTATCGGACCCCATTCCCCTAAATGAAACTCCCTATAGTGTCTTATTGTGATTTATGAGTTGCGGGGGTGGGTGGTCCGGGATTCGGAAGTGTTTAGAGCGATATTAGAACACTTAGTTCTTTAAGGTTGGCCTTTTTCGCCAAGTTTGACTTCGGTCAACATATTTAGTAAACGACCTCGGAATCGAGTTTCGATAGTTCTGGTAGCTTTGTATGATGATTTCGAACTTGGGCGTATGTTCGGAATGGGTTTCGGATGACTCGGGAGCGCTTCGGCGCACAATATTGAAATAAGAGTTTCCTTAAGTTCATATTGTGGTTTGGGATGTGTTTTTTTGTTATCGAGGTCCGAACGGAATTTCAAGACCGGGAATAGTTTCGTTATGTCATTTTAAACTTGCCTGCAAAATTTGGTGTCATTCCGAGTAGTATAGGTCGGTTCGGCGCATTGTTAGCGAATTCTAGAAACTTAAAGTTCCTAAGTTTGATTCTAGGGCTTTTGAGGTGTGATTTTGAGAATTAGCATTGTTGTGGGTGTTCCAAAGGCTCGAGAAAGTCCGTATTATGATTTGGGACTTGTTGGTATATTTGGAAGGGGGCTCGGGTGGGCCCAGGTGCCTCTCGGGCACCAAACGAGGCCAAAAACCAGCTGAAGCAGTTGCTAGTGCACCTGATCTGGTGTGACCACAGGTGCGGTTGCCCAGTCGCATGTGCGAGACCGCTCCTGCGGTTCCAGCCTCGCAGGTGCGATCTCCAGGTGGATTGCCCAGTTCTCGCAGGTGCGGACTCCTTCCCGCAGTTGCGAGCCCAGGCCCTTGTCCCATTTTTCGTAGGTGCGAGCTATTGCTCGCAGGTGCGGTCGTCGAGTCGCAGGTGCGGAAACCCCTGTAGGAAGTAAGGTCTTTAAATGCGGAATTATCCCATTTTCACTCCATTTTCTTCCACCATAGGCAATCTTGAGAGCTTGGAAAAGAGTACCACGACCTAGCTACTAAAAGGTAAGTGAATTCTATCCTAAAGTTAGTTAATGCATGAATTCCTAGTAGAATTTAACTACCTAATTAGTGGAAAATTAAGGATTTGGGTGTAACCTAGGGCTTTCGAGAATTTAGAGAATTACCCGTGAATTGCCTATGAATTCATACAAAAATCATATATTAACGATCCTTAGGTTATGGGTGAGTGTTTCCTTTGAGAATTTTCGGAATCCGAGCATGCGGACCTGGGGTTGGATTTTGGGATTTCTTCAAGAATGATGAATTTGACTAAATAGTAGGAGAATTCCATTCTTTGATTATAATTTGATATATTTACGTAACTTTTGATTAGTTTCGAGTCCTTGGGTGACGAGTTCGGAGTTTCGGGCGCATTCTTGACTCGGGTTGTAGGTTCAACGCGAGGCGAGTCTCCTTTCTAACCTTGTAAGAGGGAACTGTCCCCAAGGTGATTTAAATGGCTATGTGCTAATGTTTGTGGGGGCTACGTACGCACAAAGTGATGAGAGTCTGTACGTAGCGACTATTATTGTTATGTCCGGGTAGTTAGGCCTACACCATGCCTTGTGTTTCTCCTTGTAATGAACTGTATGCTTAATTTAATGTTACATGCGGCTTGTTTCCCTGAGATCATGGAATTTGAGAAATTTTAAGGAATTGTTCACTGAAAAGTAACTTATAAAGAATAATGTGTGGATTGTGTGTGCATGTGACCGCTTGGCTATTTACATTCCGCGAGCGGAGTGTTATTTCCCCCACTCTCATGGGGAGGGTCGTACGCCACGGCAATATTGAAAGATATATTATGGTTCGGGCCGTTCGACCCTCGGCAGTGCACATATATGATCATTATGATGGCTCAGGCGGGTTGTCCTTATCCTGTATGCGCATGCTAAATTGTTAATGATTCTTTTATGGATATTGAGTGGCCAGATATTTTTAGAAAAAAAAAAAGGGGAATAATGAAGTAGTAATTGTATATTTACTTCCAGTATTTATTTGAATTACTGTTATTTTTAATGTTTACTGTTTCTATCATCCTCGTATCTCTGTTACTGATATTATATCTTGTTTAATCAATTTTGTTGGACCTTAGTGAGTGTCAAGTCGACCTCTCGTCACTACTTCTTCGAGGTTAGGCGAGATACTCACTGGGTACATATTTGTTTATGTACTCATGCTACGCTTCTGTACTTAATTGTATAGGTTCTGAGGCCGGTGCATCTGGTTAGCAGACCGGAGCTCTATTCTGATCCTAGTTGGACCTGACTTCACGGTGAGCTGCTTCTCCTGACGATCCTCATCAGCACCATGGAGTTTCCTTTTCTTATTTCCCGTCTATTTCTTTCAGACAGTGGGACTGTATATTATATCTTTTGTATATTCTGTTAGTATGCCCGTAGGACTTGTGACACTAGTTCCTGGCACACACGTGGTAGTTATTATGGATTTCGGGTCTGTATATATTGGCTCATGCTTCCTTATGACCGCTTTTTATTAAAATTGACTAATTATCCTTTTCGATTTATGTTTAAAGCTTTAAAACTTGGTATATGTTGAAATGTTTAATCAAACAAGAAATACCCCTTAGTAAAATGAGTGTTGTCTTGCCCGACCCCGCTGTTAGGCGCCCTCACGACCTGAGTTAGGATTTTGGGTCGTGACAACCGCCTCTACTTGCCTCTTTTATTTCCCGGCGAACCGGCCAGTCCACCCCCTACAAAACCTATATAAACGTATAGATCTCAAAGAGATCTACACTTTCCCTACAATTTCACCCCCAAAAAAAACCACATTGCCGCCGGCCAACCACCTCCACTGTCGCGACCACCGCTTCCCTCCATCACTGCCACTCCGTGGCCTCCCCTTTATTTCTTCACACTAGCCTCAAGCGAGGTTTTGTTGTCGATTTTCATCGAAACTAGCCTCTAATTCTCCGGAGTCATAGTTTCAATGAAAATCAACAATAGAAGCTTGCTCGAAGCCGTACCATTGTCCCGCTACGTCTCGATGCCACCATTGTTCGAACACTCAAATTTGGTAAAACTCGAACTTTAATGTCATGAGTTTCATTAATGTCTTCACTGATCAGTGCATCATTTTGTTAATTTTAGTCATTAGGTTTTGAGTTTCTCTTAGTTGATTATTAGTTCAATTTGTTGAGTTTAGTTATGTGTTCTTTCTATCTTAGTTTGGTTTGAATCACATGGTTAGTACTGATTTTGGTAAAAGCTGAAGAGAGATGTATTAGGGTACATTAGCAACTTACTTCTAGTGTTTGGGTGGCTGAAATACTCCCTTTTACCCCATGCTTCTGCCACAGTTGTTGAAGGACTGTCCTTTCCCCTTTTGAACAGTTTTAAGCACACAAAAGTGAGTCTTTTGAGTAGTTTTTTGGTGAACAAAAGTCAGTCCTTTTGGACAGACTTTTGGAGAACCAAAAATTGTCCAAAAGTGATTTTCTTTGCTTACTTAAGGGTTGTTCCTTTCATATTTTAAGAGGACACTTAGAAAACATCTTACACTCAAAAAGAACACAAAAAACTTGAGGGAAATCAGCTGAACTTCAAGAAATTGTAGGCTGAAACTTGAGAACTTTGAGTGAATTTTCTGAGAAACAAAAATACTTCAAAGAATAAAGGTATTAGAAGTTAGTTTCTGTGTTTCTCTATCTCTGAAAATTATCTGAGCTTTTGAGGTCTCTTCCGGGTCGTCTCTTTGGTTCTTTTTACTGATGTTGCCGCTGGATCTTAGTTGTTGATTTTCGGGTACTTTTGCTGGGTTTTCTATTTCGTTTCTGGGTGTTTTCATTGTTGTTTCTGCTGTTGTTCTTGCTCATTTCACTACTGTATTTATATTTCTATGACCCAGGTAATCTTATCTCTTTTTTGTAACGAGACTCTATTAGACAGTGATAAAGAAGATCTAATGTTTGAAGTTTAGCATGTTTCTGTTTGCTGCCCAGCTCCTTCCAGCCATTTTTGTGAATTATTAACTTGCCTCATCTTATCTCAAAGTGATTGTTATTTTCATCTGTTAGTATTTATGTAAGGATCGTTCATGGTGCGCGTTAATGTTTAGATTCATAAAAGTTATCTCCAACTTTAACCTGTTCCAATATTCAAGGGTCAAGTTCATTTAGTTTCTCTTGCGTAGATGTTTTAAAGACAAAGATATAAAAGAGATAAGGTTAGATCTAGAGTTTAATTAAAAAATAAAATTCTTTAGAATCGTATTTTTGATTTATTGTGGTGGTTAGTTTCATATTAAGCTTGAATGTATATTCTCGTTTAACTTAAATCACCTGCTCAGTTTAGGATTTTAAGATCAATTCAAGTTTTTCAAAAATAATACATTGATTAGACATAATACATAGCCATGAGATTAAAAATGAAATTCAAAATCACTAGAAAAATGCAGATCTAGTCACGTTATTTAATACATGAATTTAGTTGAAATGAAATAAATTTTCTTTTCCTTTGTTTCCTTTTTTTGTTATGTTTATTTTAATCTCATTTTAGAAATTCATTTCAAATGAAGTTCCATGAATCAATATGTTTTAGAAAGTCAATTGGACCCCTTAGCTCGCTTCCAGAATTGAAATTAGAAGTCACAAAGGGGTTACATCATTTTTTTCATCTTTGCTTTTGATTTCTAAGTGGAGTGACATACAACTATCTTGCGCCCAGGTTCTAATTCCAACTGCAATTTTGTGTTAAGACTGTCAATGAATATTAGTTTCGTCGTTTAATTAATAAATAATGAGAATAAGGTAATAGATTGGTCCAATATTAATTAATTATTCACATGTGAACTAGTTATCTTCAAGCTGCAAAGAAGTTTTATCTTTTCACAAAAAGAATGAACTAACCTTTTTCATAAGCTAATTAATAGGTTTAACAAAGATAAATAATTTTGTCTTAAACGATGTTGGGAAGACTCGTTTCGGAATAAAGACATAAATAAAATGTCAAGGTCGTGAGGATACGTCTTGTTCCAATTCTTTCAAATAAATAAAAGTTTTATTTAATTAACTTCGAGTAGGCTCCACTTTTAGGTGCGACATACGAGTTAAGGCCGGGGATACTCGTCTTGGTTAGTGTAAGGTAGGGTGGGGGATACTCGTCTTAGTTTGAGATTAATGAAGTCAACAACAATACAAGCGGACATAGGCAAAACATGAAAATCAAATAAAGCACAGTTTATTTAAAATTAATTTTAAGCCAAATGTAGTCAATAAAGCAACCGTGCTAGAACCACGGGACTCCGGGAATGCCTTGCACCTTCTCCCCGGTCAACAAAATTCCTTACCCGGACTTTGTTTTCGCAGACCAATAATAAAAGAGTCAAATCTTCCTTTGACTAGGGATTCGAATAAAAGGTGACTTGGAACACCCAAAAATAATTCCAAGTGGCGACTCTGTAAATAAAATAATCCCTACTCAAATTTGTCACTTTAATTGGAAAAACTCTTTAATACACAATCCATAACACATATATTTTTGGGCGTTGAAAAGGGGTGTGACAGCCACCTAACAGACTATGGTGCGTTAGAACACCTATTTATAGATAACTCTGGATTAACCAGTCGCGTCACCAAGGATCGGGTAAGGGATCAAATTACCTCAAGGAGAAGGTGTTAGGCACTCCTCGAGGTCCACAACGGTGGGTCCCGGCCAAACTCGAAATGTATGAATTAGTCTAAGAGAGAAGATGAAATTTGGACAGATAAAAATAAAATGATTGACTTTAAAACAAAGGGGGGGGGGTCCAAAAGTTTTTAGCCTAAAGGATCACCCCGTGCAACATAAATAATATTTCGTAACTCCCTCAAGGTGGGGTGTTACTCATATTATTCAGCGGGCACAGACTATCATCTCCTGCTATCCGATTACTATCTTTAATTTGTTTACCTAAAGCGCACTAGTCAATTCTAAGTCCTACCCTACGCGTGCGCTACATGTCCCATGCATATGGTCCAGGAGGCATTTGGACCTCTATTTCATGGTTCTAGACTTTAACTTAAGTTTCTCAAAAGGGAAAATACTAGGCGACATACACCACATTTTGGACTTTCACATATAGGCAAATAAGGGCTCAAGTTAACCTCCGCACTTAGACAACAAATGCACGTGAAACTGATTAACATTGACAGTTACAGATTTGCACCAGTTAAGGTTGCAGAATCCTATAGGCAGGATTTTTATGTGATACTGAATTAATGAGCGGCCAGTTTATACGCAGAAGTCGTTCCTTAATACAATTTCCAGAGCCTACATAATTTCCTACTGATTTTAAGCATAAGGGATTAAACCTATAGGCATGATGGCTAGGTGTTCTATGCAGTAACTAAGTGTGGTAATCACAGAAAAATGTTTAGAATTACTCATTTAACCCTATAGGCATGCTTTCTAGTGCTGACAATGACACAATGTTGAAAACTACTGAAGAGGCGAGCAACGTTAAAACTGATTCAGACCTTATAGGCATGATTTCTACAATTAAAGTTGATTTTAGATCCTATAGACATGATTTCTATAATTTGTAGATAGGGCAGCATGTAAACAGAATCCTGCACGCACATTGAGTCATACAATACCCTATAGGCATGGTTTCTAACAAACAGAAGTAGAACACAATTGAACCAGATGATGAACCTATACGCAGGGTTGCTAACATATAATGATTGAACATAATAGAATACCTATAGGCATGATTTCTAACACACGACAACTGAAACATATAATAACACATTTGCAGAGCTAAGATGAACCTATAGGCAGTATTTTTACCCAATTCAATGCGTATAAGATAAAACCCATTCCCCAATTTCACTAATACCCCAAAATGTTATTACAAGAATTATTACAGACCCAGAATGAATAAAATAAATTACAAAGTAGAATATCTATAGGGAGCCTACAACAGGCCCAAGATACACCTGGCCAGGCCAGACCTTCATTCTCACAGTTCACCACAGCCCAAGGTTACGTACTCATGGACATAAGGCAGCCAGGAATTGAGTGATTCACCCAGTGAGCACAAAACAAAGTTGAGCATATAGAACCAAGGCCCTAGTGTGTCAGAGTTACCAAGGGCTTCAAGAACCCAGGGCAGTGCTCACACTAGGGAAGTTAACAAAGGCAGTTCAGGGGAGGGATTAGGGACCAAATCCTAGTGTGTCAGAGTTCACAAGGGTCTCAAATGAACCCTGAGCAGTGCTCACACTAGGGAAGTTAACAAAGGCAGTTCAGGGGAGGGATTAGGGACCAAATCCTAGTGTGTCAGAGTTCACAAGGGTCTCAAATGAACCCTGAGCAGTGCTCACACTAGGGAGGCCAAAGGACAGAACCTAGGTAGCCTTGGCTTTCAACCGGCTAAGAATGGGATTCAAAAGAGCTTAGGTGGCAGGTGAAAGAAAGGACCAAAATTGAGAAACAAGAATTGGGAGATTCAAACATGATCAAATCGAGCCAACCAAGAAAATATTTTAACAAATCATAGAACTTAGAAAAAACTAGCTTAATGAAACTGATAAACAGGTTTCACACTTAGCACAACATCAGTTACATGCTAAAGAAAAGTTGACAAAAGAACATGTTTGCAGGATTGGCAAGATCATAGGCGCAGAATAAGTTAAAAAGTGGTTGAATTATGCTAAGTACACAACCTAGTGTTATTACCAAGAAAACAGAATAGCATTGTGATGAGTCAAATAATCATAGAAAGGGGGAGAACATCATGTTAGCAAAGGGGTGAAATTATAGTCACAAATTCAGACACTTATGCAAATGATTCCTCAAAGTAGTAGGTAACATTGTCATAGTGGTCTAATTAACAAAAGATGATCCAGTTTGTACCAAAAATTTATCTCAAGGCAACGGTTCAAACATGATGAGACAACTATTCCAAATCACAAGAAAACACTAAAGGGGTGTGGGGTCGAGTGATCATGTTGACACAATAGCAAAGAAGCATATTATGACTAGCAATGAGAGTCCTAACACAGGCTGACATAAATATGAGGCATTCACTACGGGGATTCAGGACAAGTGAGTAAACATGTTCATAGGCATTTCGGAGTCAATACACTAACTGAATAGACCTTAACAAAGTTCAGATAACTTCAGAACTGGCAATGTTAGGAGTAGTTAAGTGTTAAAGAGACTAAGACACAGAGTTGATAGAGCAATCCCTAAACATCACTCAAAAGCATATTGAACATAGATTAAGTAGTAATAACATATGCAAATCAGAGATATGTAAGAATGAAATTGCAGTAGTCAAGTGACTCACCAGTTAAGAGAAATGCACAAAATAATAGAATTCCACAGTATTCCGAGTAGCAAGATCTCAGAACTAAATGGCCTTGGCTTCCAGCCAGCCAAAGTCAGAATATAGAATGCAAATCAGGATAACTTTAGGTCTAGTAAGGCTATAGTGAGTTCAAAAGGAAGGTCCCTGATGCGAGACTAAATTGCATAGTTTAACATGTGATATACCTTACATTTGAGGTGAATTAATGATAAAAATACACTTGTTATGTGCTTAATAGAGTTTATTTAATATGTAGGTGAATTGGAAATGGAAACGGAGCTAAAGGGATGCAAATACGTCGAAAAATACGCGAAAGGAGACACCCGGGCGATAGCCGGCGTTTGCCCCCTAAAGCCTGACCCTACCTGGTGTTAGGGGGCGTTTACCCCATAAGGCCAGGAATCCCCTGGCGTTAGGAGGGCGTTAGGGCCCAAACGCCAGGCCTGCCCTGGCCTTAGGGGTGCGTTAGAGTCCAAACGCCCGGGGTTCCCAGTTCGGCCAAATCCGAGTTTTGACGAGTTTAAGTGTTTCCCGGTTGAAATAGAAGTCTCTTACATGGTTAGGGTTGGACCTAAACATATAAATAGACACCAAATAACACAATTTAGAGGACGGAGGAGATTCGGAATGATTTCAAAGGATTCAACAAGAAAACACCACGGAAGTGACAAACATTGATTTCTACATCTAGTATTCATTACTTTGTATTTCAATTATGCAATTTATTTTAGTTTTGATTCTCAATAACATGAGTAGCTAAATTCTTTAGTCTAGGGTTTTGGTAGAACCCGTTGGGGATGAATTCATTGTGATATTAATATATTTTGGTTGATTAATCTCTTTTTGTTCAACTACGTTCTTATTATAGTTGATTGAAAGGGCCCTTGATTAAATATTCCTATTTATTATGTATCTAATTAAGAGAGAGTGCATATAAAGGTAGTTTCTTGAACAACACCACTCCCGGAGTATAGACGAAAGTCATAACCGAGGGTTTAGAGGTTAGATTAGAGATAACGATACCTCGGGTGCAATCTAAAGTGAACTGTATTGCGATCTAGCTAGCGTAACTTGAGAGAGTGCGTTTAGTAAATTATCATAATTACTTGAGAGAGATTTATGATAGTTAGAGCGTTCATGATTGA
>ML423367.1:1439-41767 GCA_005239525.1 Nicotiana knightiana | reverse complement strand
TTTAGACGTCGGATTTTGTTGATTCTTGTTCGAGTGGGTTCATGAGCGAATGGGTGTTCGGGATATATATATTTTACCCGAATCTGAGACGTGGGCCCGGGGGACTTTTTGGGCGAATTTCTTAATTTCGCGTATTAGCTTATATATAATTAGCTATTTTTTTCCCTTGAAGTGATATTTACACCGTGCAACCGATTTGAATAGATTTGGGTCACCCGGAGTCAGATACTCGTGGCAAGAGCATGGTATTTAGTTGATTAGCGCAGTCAAGGTAAGTGGCTTGCCTAATTCTGTGTTGGGGACTTTTCCTTAGGCATTTTTATACTGATTTTGTTACGTGGACGCCGTGTACGTGAGGTGACGAGGGCGTACACGGGTCATTGTTGCTAAAATCCTATTTTTACTCCTATGAAATCGCTCATTTTCATTCATATATTACTATTTCTATCTTAATTGAGTAGATAGCTTCAGAGTAAGCATGCCTACCGTTTCTGACTTGATTTCCTCTTATTTGCTACTAGTCACATCATGCTTAGGTTGCTTTACTCTATTCCTGCCTGTTGTTTTCTCTGGACTGTTTAATTAAGCCATAACTGACTTACTTCTGTTTTGCATATTTAAATTGGGACTACAGACCGAGATCCGGGAGCTTTCCCCCTGTACTGTATTTCATATTTAAATTGGGACTACGGACCGAGATCCGAGACCTTTCCCCATGTACTGAAATGCATATTTAAATTGGGACTACGGACAGAGATCCGGGAGCTTTCCCCCTGTACTGCATAGCATATTTAAATTGGGACTACGGAGTGAGATTCGGGAGCTCTCCCCGTGTACTGCATTGCACATTTACTGTTGAGATATATGTTGTGCTGAGGTGAGGGCTCTTTTTCGGTTATTAAATCTTTTCATTTTTTGTTAATCCTGTTTATCATTGCTTATCTATTTTTTACTGTTTTAAATTGTATATTGACTTGTTTACAAACTCAATAGGGCCTCAACCTGACCTCGTCAGTACTTGACTGGGGTTAGGTTTGGCACTTACGGAGTACCGAATGTGGATACTCACGCCCTTTCCTGTGCATGTTTTCCCCATGTGCAGATCTAGGTACCAGCACTGAGTATCGTGGCTAGGAGTCGTTCTAGCAGCAGCCAGGAAACCGCGAGGTAATTTTATCGCGTCCGCAGAATCCCAAGAGTCCCCTTCTACTCTAGTATAGGCATAGAAGAATTGTATATTTTTCCACTGTTTCATTGTATAGAGCTGCATTTAGTATAGAGCTTGTGACTATGGTGACATTTCGGGTTTTGGGAAGTAAATGTATATGCTGAGCAGCTACGTTATATCTACTTGAGTTCTTTTTCTGGCTTTATTTTATTGATTCTATCATTTTCCGCAAATTCTAGGCTTACCTAGTCATATAGACTAGGTGCCGTCACGATACTTTCGGAGGGTAAATTGGGTCGTGACAAGTTGGTATCAGAGCGTCTAGGTTCATAGGAGTCACAAGTCACAAGCCGGTTTATTAGAGTCTTGCGGATCGGTGTGGAGACGTCCGTATCTATATTCGGGAGGCTATGTAACTGTTAAGAACAATAAAATTCTTTGGAATTCCTTATCGTGCTAGTTGTTGTCATCAAATGCTTAAACTCTATTCTACTCTTGCTTGCAGATGGTTTGTACCCGTACCGGACGTACCGATGACCAGGCACCCGAGCCCCCAGTCAGAGCCACCAGAGGCAGGGGCCGGGGCAGGGGACGAGCACACGGTGTAGCCCGAGCACCGGCTGGGGCAGAGGCAGAGGAGCCCCAACAGCTACAGTTGGAGGGTCACAGGAGGTCCCTAGTGTTACTCCAGACCTCCAGGAGACATTGGCCCAGTTCTTTAGTGCCTTCAGTACTCTATCTCAGGCGGGTCTACTCCCGATAGCTCCAGCTGCATCCCAAGCCGGAGGAGTGACACAGACTCCCGCAGCCCGTACTCCTGAGCAAAGAGTTCATATTAGATAGGTTTCAGAGTATATTCCTATGCCCCCAGCAGCTCCAACTCAGCATGAGCCTACGATAGCTGTTCCTGAGGCAGAGCAGCTCCGACTTGAGAGGTACAAGAAGTACCACCTACCTGAGTTCAACGGACTAGCTTCGGATGACGCCCTGGGTTTTCTTGAGGGGTGTCATCGCATTCTCCGCACTATGAGTATTGTGGAGACGAGTGGGGTTTCCTTCACTGATTTACAGCTGAGGGGAGCAGCTTATCAGTGGTGGCGTGCTTTTGAGCTTAGTAGCCCGGACGAGGCAGCTTCACTTACTTGGGCTCAGTTTTCCGAGATGTTCTTACTTGAGTTTGTCCCTCAGAGTTTCAGGGATGCTTGGCGTGTGGAGTTTGAGTAGCTACGCTAGGGTGCCATGACTGTGTCAGAGTATGCAGTCTATTTCAGCGATTTGGCTCGCCATGCACCAGCTTTGGTTGTCACTGTCAGAGAGAGGGTTCGGCGCTTTATTGAGGGACTCTACCCTAGTATTCGGACCAGCATGGCCAGTGAGATGGAGACCGATATACCTACCAGCAGGCCGTGAGTATTGCCCGGAGGATTGAGACTATGTTAGCCCGGGACAGGGAGGAGAGAGAGGCCAAGAGGTCTCGAGAGACTGGCCATTTTTCAGGATCCCGTGCACCAGCAGCACGCTATGGTAGGGGTTTTGTGAGTGGCCCTGTTCATTCAGCTCTCCCAGCAGCCAGAGGTATTCCAGCTCCTCCTAGACCTCAGGAGACTCATTATGCAACACCAGTATCTCAGGTGCCTCCTGCTCGAGGTGCTATCACTGGCCAGCCCAGTAGGCCAGTTCAGAGTCAGCAGGGGCCGCCACGTCCTCCGAGGGGTTTCTTTGAGTGTGGTGACACTTATAATATGATAAGAGATTGCCCTAGAGCGAGGAGGGGCGCACCACCTCAGACTTATCAGGGTGCACCCCGCTCAGATTTATCAGGCTCCACGTCTTCCACCAAGTCCTCCAGCTATTCTTCCAGCCCCAGCTGCTACCCCACCACCTCAGGCAGCTCGAGGTGGAGGTCGGGGAGGTCGAGGTCGCCCTAGAGGGGGAGGCCAGGCCAGGCCAGGTACTATGCTCTTCCGGCCCAGTCCGCCTCCATTGCTTCAGATTCTTTCATTACAGGTAGTGTTACCATTTGGCATAGGGATGCATCGGTATTATTTGACCTAGGCTCTACATATTCATATGTGTCTTCCTATTTTGCTTCACATCTGGGGATAGTCCAGGATTCTTTGAGTTCCCCTGTTTATGTTTCTACTCTGGTGGGAGATTCTCTTGTTGTGGACCGCGTATTTCGGTCATGTTTGATTATTATCAGGGGTTTTGAGACCAGAGCTGATTTACTACTACTTAGTATGGTAGATTTCGATGTTATATTGGGTATGGACTAGCTGTCTCCCTATTATGCTATTCTTGATTGTCACACCAAGACTGTGACGCTGGCTATGCTAGGTTTCCAAGGTTAGAGTGGAGAGGTTCCTTGGAGTATACTCCCCGCCGAGTCATTTCTTTTCTTAAGGCTCAACGGATGGTTGGAAAGGGGTGTGATGCATATTTGGATTATGTGAGAGATGTTAGTACTGAGACCCCTATAGTTGATTCAGTTCCAGTTGTCAGGGACTATTCTAATGTATTTTCAGCTGATCTTCCGGGTATGCCACCCGATAGAGACATTGATTTCGGCATTGACTTGTTGCAGGGCACTCAGCCCATTTACATTCCTCCTTATCGCATGGCTCCTCCTGAGTTGAAGGAGTTGAAGGAGCAGTTATAGGAGTTGCTAGAGAAGGGATTCATCAGGCCCAGTATATCACCTTGGGGCGCTCCGGTATTATTTGTGAAGGAAAAGGATTGGTCGATGCGTATGTGTATTGACTATCGGCAGCTGAATAAGGTGACAGTGAAGAACAGGTACCTATTGCCTCGCATTGATGATCTATTTGACCAGTTACAGGGTGCTAGGGTGTTCTCCAAGATTGATCTACGTTCCGGTTATCATCAGTTGAAGATTCGGGAAGCGGATATCTCGAAGACTGCCTTCAGGACCAGATATGGCCACTATGAGTTCCTTGTTATGTCATTTGGGCTGACCAATGCCCCAACAGCCTTCATGCAACTGATGCACAAAATATTTCGTCCTTATCCTGATACTTTCTTCATTGTGTTCATTGATGACATTCTGGTATATTCTAGGTCCCAGGAAGACCATGAGCAGCACTTGAGGACCGTGCTTCGGACATTGAGGGAGAATAAGTTGTATGCCAAGTTTTCTAAGTGAATGTTGGCTTGATTCTGTGGCATTCCTAAGCCACGTGGTGTCTTAGGATGGGATCAAGGTAGATCCGAAGAAGGTGGAGGCGGTACAGATTTGGCCCAGATCGTCCTCAACTACTGAGATCCGCAGTTTCCTCGGTTTGGCTGGGTATTATCGCTGTTTTGTGGAGGGATTTTCATCCATTTCAGTGCCTACGACCAGACTGACCCAGAAGGTTGCATATTTTATATGGATTGAGGAGTGTGAGGAGAGCTTTCAGAAGCTCAAGACAGACCTGACTATAGCTCATGTGTTGGTTTTGCCTACCGGTTCCGGATCCTATACAGTTTATTGTGATGCTTCGAGGATTGTCTTGGGAGCGGTGTTGATGCAGGACGGTAGGGTGATTGCCTACGCGTCAAGACAGTTGAAAGTCCATGAGAAAAACTACCCTGTTCATGATCTTGAGNCCGACGCCTTGAGTCGCCGGGCGGAGAGTTTGGGGAGTTTGGCATACCTTCATGCAGCTTAGAGGCCTCTAGCCTTAGATGTTCAGTCCTTAGCCAGTCAGTTTGTGAGATTGGATCTTTCTGAGCCTTGCAGGGTATTAGCTTGTGTGGTTTCTCGATCTTCCCTCCATGACAGTATGAGAGAGCGCCAGTATGATGATCCCCACCTTTTGGTTCTTCAGGATAGAGTCCGGCGGGGTGATTCTAGGGATGTGACTATAGGAGATGACGGGGTGATGAGGATGCAGGGCCGTATCTGTGTGCCCAACGTGGATGGGCTTCGGGAGTTGATTCTTGAGGAGTCCCATAGTTCGCGGCATTCCATCCATCCGGGTACCGCAAAGATGTACCAGGATCTGATACAACACTATTGGTGGCGAAGAATGAAGAAGGATATAGTGGAGTTTATAGCCAAGTGTCTCAACTGTCAGCAAGTCAAATGTGAGCATCAGAGACTGGGAGGGTTACTTCAGCAGATTGAGCTTCCAGAGTGGAATTGGGAGCGGATCACCATGGACATGTTAGTTGGACTTCCTCGGACTTTGAGGAAGCATGATGTTATTTGGGTGATTGTGGATCGGCTGACCTTATCAGCCTATTTCCTTCCAGCACTGACTACATATTCATCGGAGAGGTTGGCTGAGATTTATATCAGAGAGATTGTTCGTGTCACAACCCAATTTCGGAGTCGTGATGGCGCCTGTCGTGGAACCAGGCAAGCCGCCCTTTTTTTAACTAAGCTAAATTCAATTTCCAGTAAAAATACGATTTTAAACGAATTTATTGATAATACTAAGAATCTGAAGTTTAAAAATAATATTTGAAAAACTAAATTTAAACCTCCAACCCTGGATCCGGTGTCACTCAGTCATTAGCTGCTACTTTAAAAAAAAATAAAGAATGAAGAAATAGACAACATAGTCTCAAAATAAGTGCAACAGGTGGAATAAGGAAGAAGACAAGGTCACGATCGCCAGCTGCTACCTCGACAACTCCAATGAAAACTCTGTCCGCTGCTCAATATCCACTGCCGGGTCCCGGTGTACCTGAATCTGCACACGAGGTGCTGGGGGTAACGTGAGTAGACCAACTCAGAAGTACCGAACCCAAACTATGGGCTGAGAGGTAGTGACAGACAAAACCTCAGAAATTATAATAAACAATATACAGAAAATAGATATGCTAACAGTTTATCAGAATGAGTAAATATGCCAAGTATGCCAGTATACTCTAGATGCCATCATAAAAATATATGTATTAAACCAGTGTGGATATGCACATAGTGCTCACAACTCTCCCACAGAAGTCCACTTTGTACTATATATGGCTCTCAGTCCCAGGGAAGTTCCATCCCGGAATATANTAACATCCACTTCGGACAAGATCCATGTCCAGGGAAGATCCATCCCTCACATCAATGCGCTCACTGGGGGTGTAAAGACTCCGGAGGGGCCCTAGTGGCCCAAGCGCCATATCAAGCCAGCGAAGGCATGATTTAATATCACTGTAGTGTGCAGTCCATTCTCATAACTGTCTCAATAACAGGCTCTCAGCGTCACTCAATCATTACTCTCTAGTCTCACTCACATAGATCACAAATGCCTCCATCAACCCGAAACAATGATAAGTATGCATGTAATTAACAATATTGAGACTGAGATATGAAGTGATATGCCTAACAGGACTGAGTATATAACATCAAATAATCACAAAATGAGACAGCAATATACGACCATCGGGTCTCAGCATTTTCGGCGTGAAGCCTAGCATTTATACTTAACATGATTTCTAACATGTTCACAATTACCACATTAATAGAAGCACATATATCATCATGGAATAATCACTAAGCGGTGCCATGGGATAAGCCAGGCCATAATCACTCGGTGCACGCCCATCACTTAGCATGTGCGTCACCTCAACGCTAGTCATAAATCATTTAGCTCGGGGTTTCGAACCCTCAGAACCAAGTTTGGAAGCGTTACTTACCTCAAAACCGGACCAAATACTATTTCGCAGTGCCTTTGCCTCTAAATCTTTCCTCTGAGTGCTCCAAATCTACCAAGTTCAGATTTTTATCATCAAGTTATGCTTAAGGAATGAATTCCAATTGAAAAGCACCAAATTTAGCTTAAAACCCGAAATTAGTCAAAACCCGACCCCCGGGTCCGCGTCCCGAAACTCAGAAATTTTTATACAAAATTGTTCTTCATCATCCCACGAGTCCGTACATATAAAGAACACTAAAATCGGAGTTCGTTTGACCCNTTCTATAATCACCCATAAACGAGTTTTAATGATCAAAACACTTACCTCTATGAAGAACACTGATTTCCCTCTTCAAAAATCGCCTCAAGAGCTTCTTCCCGTTCAAAGATGGTGTTAAAAGGACTAATGGCCGCGGAGGGTTTTAATTTATACTTTCTGCCCAGGGGTTCCGCACCTGTGGCCAATGTATCGCACTTGCGAGACCGCACTTGCGGTCAAAACAACCGTACATGCGACTTTTCACTAAATTGCCTATCTCCGCACCTGCGACTCACATTCCGCACCTGCGACTTCGCAGGTGCGATCCTCCTCCCGCACCTGCGATCCTCTACTGGGCCTCTCAAATTCCGCATCTGCGAAACTTTTCTTGCTCCTGCGGGCCCGCACCTGCGGTCACACTTTCGCAGGTGCGGTCACACCAACACCAGCAGCTGAAGCTGCATTTTACTAACTTTAGAATTTCCGTTAAGCACCCAAAATCAAATCCCGAGCCCCTCGGGGCCCCAACAAAACATACCAACACCTCACTTATGATCATTCAAAGTTAATTGCACTCCTGAAACACTAAAAATAACATCAAAACACCAAAATCACATCAAATTCAAGCCTAAGAACCTTGAAATTTCTAAAATCCTCCAACGATGCCGAAACTATCCAAAACAACTCCGATTGACCTGAAATTTTGCAGACATATCCAAAATGACATTACGAACCTGTTCCAACTTCCGGAATTCCATTCCGACCCCGATAGACTATTTTCCACTGCCAACAGGAAATCACCAAAAACTAACTTTCGCCAATTCAAGCCTAATTCTTCACCAGACATCACAAAAATATTTTGAATACACTCGTAAGTCCTAAATCACCTACCGAAGCTATCCGAGCCATAAAATCCGCATTCCGAGCTCGTTTCCCAATAAGTAAACTCTCAGTTGACTTTTCCAACTTTAAGGCTATTTTTAAAGATTAAGCTATTAAACTCTCACTACAACCATTATGATTTCAAGCCTACCAACTCTAACACATCAATAACAGTATAACCAATCTATGATAAGTCAAGAATAGAAATTATAATGCAGGTTCTACGTAACTATCGACCGGGTTGTTACAGTTCGCCTCACCGATATTCCAGTATCTATCATTTCAGACAGAGGTACACAGTTCACTTCATGGTTCTGGAGAGCCGTTCAACAGGATTTAGGCACCAGGGTAGAGTTGAGCACATCTTTCCACCCTCAGATGGACGGGCAATTCGAGCACACGATTCAGATTCTCGAGGATATGCTCTATGCATGTGTTATGGATTTTGGAGGGTCATGGGATCGATACTTGCCTCTTGCAAATTTTTCTTATAACAACAGCTACCAGTCCAGCATTCAAATGGTGCCGTATGAGCCTTTGTATGGTAGGCGGTGCAGGTCTCCCGTGGAATAGTTTTAGTCGGGCGAGGCCCGATTTTTGGGTACAGACTTGGTTCAGGATGCCTTGGACAAGGTGAAGGTGATTCAGGAGAGACTTCGCACAACTCAGTCCAGGAAGAAGAGCTATGCGGGTCGGAAGGTTCGTGACTTGGCATTTATGGATGATGATTGGGTTTTGCTTCGGATATCGCCTATGAAAGGCGTCATGAGGTTCGGGAAGAAAGGCAAGCTGAGTCCGAGATTTATTATCCCTTTTGAGGCGTTGCAACGTGTTGGGGATATTTCTTATGAGCTAGCCCTACCTCCCAGCCTAGCAGGGGTTCATCCGGTGTTCCACGTCTCCATGCTCCGGAAGTATCACGGTGACCCGACTCATGTCTTGGATTTCAGCTCAGTCACATTGGATAAGGATCTATCATATGTTGAGGAGCCTGTGGCTATACTGGACAGGCAGGTCAGAAAGCTCAAGTCAAAGGATATTGCGTCAGTAAAGGTTCATTGGAGGGGTCAGCCAGTCGAGGAGGCAACTTGGGAGACCGAGCAGGATATGCGGAGTCAGTACCCTCATCTTTTCCCAGCTTCAGGTATGTTTCTATGCTCGTTCGAGGACGAACGATTTTCTTAAGAGGGGGAGGATGTAACGAACCGGTCGGTCATTTTAAGAATTAGCGCCCCGATCCCCTATTTACCTCTTCTCCCATGTCTATTTATGTTATTTGAACTTGTCGGAGCGTTGAGTGATGAAATTCGGGGTGATTTTGGACAGATAGTCCATAAATGTGGAATTTAGCTTTATAAATATGGCCGTAGCTAGAGCTGTGTGAATACGGATCAGGAATGGAATTATGCCGACTCCGTTAGCTCCATTGGGTGATTTCGGGATTAGGAGCGTGTTCGGAATGTGTTTTCGAGGTCTGTTGTGAATTTAGGCTTGAATTGGCGAAAGTTAGAATTTCGGCGATTTCGGCCGATAGGTGAAATTTTGATATCAGACTCGGAATGGATTTCCGAAAGCGGCAACATGTCTGTAATGTCATTTATGACCTGTGTGCAAAATTTGAGGTCATTCGGGTGAGTTTAGATGTGTTTCGGCATCAGATGTGAATTCTAGAAATTTCCTAAGTTCTTAGGATTGAATCTATGCATAATTGATGATTTTGATGTTATGAGATGTGTTTTTAAGGCTCGACCAAGTTTGAACAAGGTACTAAGGTCAGCTGGCAGGTTTGGTTGAGGTCTCGGGAGCCTCGGGGTTGTTTCGGATGCCCAACGGGTGAGTTTAAGAAGTTGAGAAACAACTGAACCATTCTGGTTCTGGAGTCTCGCACCTGCTATGGTATTTCCGCAGGTGCCGACACGCAGGTGCGAAGGGGGTGCCGCAGGTGCGACCCTAGGCCATTATATGAATTTACGCACCTGCGATGGTATTTCCGCAAGTGCGGGCATGCAGGTGTGAAAGGGGTGCCGCAAGTGCGACCCCAGGCCACTTAATCAATTTTCGCACCTGTGATTGGGTTTACGTAGGTGCGGCACCGCAGGTGCGATCCCAGTGTCGCAAGTGCGAAATGTCTGGGCAGTTTATACCAAAAATCAAAGGGTTTCAATTTCATAATTCCAAAATCGATGTTGAGCTCGGAACTTGGTGATTTTCAGTGGGATTTGAAGAGGAGGATCATAGGTAACGTTTTCTAACCTTAATCCCTTTATATATGGATAATCTCTATCGGTTTCCTGAATTTAATCAATGAAATGGGATGAAAAAAAACCATGTAAATGGGATGAAATCTTCCCAAGTAGAAATCTGAGGATTTAGGGAGATTTAGACGTCGGATTTTGTTGATTCTTGTTCGAGTGGGTTCATGAGAGAATGGGTGTTCGGGAAATATAAATTTTACCCGATTTCGAGACGTGGGCCCGGGGGACTTTTTGGGCGAATTTCCTAATTTCGCGTATTATCTTATAGATAATTAGCTATTTTGTTCCCTTGGAGTGATATTTACACCGTGCAATCGATTTGAATAGATTTGGGCCACCCGGAGTCAGATACTCGTGGCAAGAGCGTGGTATTTAGTTGATTAGCGTAGTCAAGGTAAGTGGCTTGCCTAATTCTGTGTTGGGGACTTTCCCTTAGGCATTTTTTATACTGATTTTGTTAGTGGACATCGTGTACGTGAGGTGACGAGGGCGTACACGGGTCATTGTTGCTAAAATCCTATTTTTACTCCTATGAAATCGCTCATTTTCATTCATATATTACTATTTCTATCTTAATTTAGTAGATGGCTTCAGAGTAAGCATGCCTACCTGTTCTGACTTGATTTCCTCTTATTTGGTACTAGTCACATCATGCTTAGGTTGCTTTACTCTATTCCTGCATGTTGTTTTCCCTGGACTGTTTAATTAAGCCATAACTGACTTACTTCTGTTTTGCATATTTAATTGGGACTACGGACTGATATCTGGGAGCTTTCCCCTTGTACTGCATTTCATATTTAAATTGGGACTACGGACCGAGATCTGGGAGCTTTCCCCATGTACTGAAATGCATATTTAAATTGGGACTACGGACAGAGATCCGGGAGCTTTCCCCCTGTACTGCATAGCAGATTTAAATTGGGACTACGGACTGAGATCCGAAAGCTTTCCCCTTGTATTGCATTTCACATTTACTGTTGAGATATATATTGTGCTGAGCTGAGGGCTCTTTTTCTGTTATTAAATCTTTCCGTTTTTCGTTAATCCTGTTTATCATTGCTTATCTATTTTTCACTATTTTAAATTGTATATTGACTTGTTTACAAACTCAATAGGGCCTCAACCTGACCTCATCACTACTTGATTGGGGTTAGGCTTGGCACTTACGGAGTACCGAATGTGGAGTACTCACGCCCTTTCCTGCGCATATTTTCCCCATGTGCAGATCCAGGTACCATCACCGAGTATCATGGCTAGGAGTCGTTCTAGCAGTAGCCAGGAGACAGTGAGGTAATTCTGCTGCGTCCGTAGAATCCTACGAGTCCCCTTCTACTCTAGTATAGGGATAGAAGACTTGTATATTTTTTCACTGTTTCATTGTATAGAGCTACATTTAGTACAAAGCTTGTGACTATGGTGACATTCCGGGTTTTGAAAAGTAAATGTATATGTTGAGCAGCTATGTTATATCTACTTGAGTTCTTTTTCTGGCTTTATTTTATTGATTCTGTCATTTTTCGCAAATTCTAGGCTTACCTAGTCATAGAGACTAGGTGCAGTCACGATACCTTTCGGAGGGTAAATTGGGTCGTGACATTTATTGAGAATGTAAGGTTGAAAACTTACCAAGATGACCAACGATCCCCACTTCTATTTGAAATGTTTTTGATATGGAAAGTCTTGGAAATGTAATGAATGTGTAACTATATGCCACCTTAATAAGAAATGACTCTTAGTCTTTTCTTTAGGGTGTGGCTTACTGCCACGTGGGATGGGGGAAAATGTAATCTTTATTCACTTATTAGGTAATTAGGTAATGTCCCGTTACTCGGTAATTAACCAATTACACGTATAATTATGAATTGTCTTAAATTACTTAAAATTCTACTTATTTGTGATACACTTTATACATCATACTAACATGGTCATATGGTACCTTGTATGGTACTAGTCCATAAATATCGTGTATTATAGCTCAGCCTGTAGTTTATCCCAAATTGACAACCTTCAACGAAATTCAGTTTCTTTAATTCCTGTACCTTTTTATCATTCATGGCACTTACTTATTGCTTGTTATAAATAGTGTAGATATTCTAACCTCAAGATAATCTCATCCCCCAGTCTACGTCAATTAACTGAAGATGAAACTTTAACGTACGAAAAATGTGATATGTAACATCTAAGTACTTCTAAGGACCTAGAATTTGGATGCCCAAGTCTAGCATGCCAAATATCACTAGAGCTCCTCCTTTTCTGTGTTGCACTCAAATCAAGAAGGTTGTCCACCTTCAACGCATATATCTCTCCTCTTTTAGCACCCTTGGCTGTTAGTTTTCATGTCCTCTTTTTCTTTACAACAAAATATGATTCATCAAACTCAATGGAGGATCAATTATCTGTAGTAATTTTACTTACAAATAACAAATTCTTTTTGAGTACAGGGATTACTAGAACTTCACTCATCTTAAACCAGAAATTGTTCCTTTTCCAACATGTTTGATATCCAATTCTTGTCCATTTACTACAATTTTATCATTTCCACTGTAAGGAAAGGTTGGATTGGTTACCTGAATTGTTGGTCATGTGAGTATTTTCCCCTGAATCCATACAGTAAGCATTTTTTTTGTTACACAGAAAGATACCCAGAAAGATTATACCTACCAAAGTACCTAAACCATGTTCCTATCAACTGATCACATTTAGAAGTCGTATTTCTATTCTAAACACTTTACATTTCTATTTTCTCTAAAGTTGCACATGCAGGCAACCTCCCTCGTCGGGCTAGTATGATCTTTGGTAATCCCTTCAAAGACCCTATGTTCCTTTACCTCCAAAGTACATGTGTGTACTCAACATAGATCATCTTGAGGAGTTTAGCTGGTGCAGTCTTCCCCTTGGAGTATGAAAAACAAAATTGAGGTGTGCATTCCATGTAATGCACATTGTGTTCTGACGATGTGCCCAATGAGTCGGTCTTCCCCATAGATTTCTAGCATAATTACATGAAGCAAACAGATGGTCTCTTGTCTCTAGACTCGATTTACATATTACACAAGTATCATTCGCACTAAGGTCCCATTTCTTAAGTCTGTCCACAATCATCAATCTCTCTTGACACTGTAGCCACATAGTGAAAATAGCTTTAGGTATAGCAGCATTCTGACACATTACACTTCTTCAGCTAGTTTTTGGGTAGGTTGGTATCAATTGGAGATAAATCTATTTTATAGCACTCTTTTTAGCATCTAGTGGTATTTGGAGTTGACTGATAACATCATTTGCTTCCACAGTTTTCCTTACCATCCAGCATGCAGTCTTTGGTATAGACATGGTTTTTGGACTCTGTTCTTTGATGTAGAAGGCATGTATCCATTTGATCCATAATTTGTCTTGTTTGTGAGATAAGTCTCAGTATGTTTTGGCATTACCAGCAACATTCCACACCTGTAGGTTGCTCAGATTAAGTCCACCCATAGATTTAGGTAAGCAAACTTTGTCCCAAGCAATGAGAGCTTTTTTGTGACTTGATTTCCACATACCACATGTAAATTCTACAATAAGCTTTAATCACTTTAATCACTTTAGTGGTTAGGGAAAAATTTGAGCCCAGTAGGATCAGATTCCAAATAGTACTGTTTGTGTTAGTTGTACCCTTCCAGCATAGAATAACTTTTATGTTGCCCATGAGGTTGTCTTTGCCACTATTTTGTTGATAGGTGGCTGCCATTGTATCATTTTCAACTTCTTTGTATCCAGTGGCACCCCCAAATATTTAGAGGGAAGTTGTCCTTGAAAGTATCCCACAACTGACAAACTTCTTCTCTAACTTTGTTTTCCATTCCTACTAAGTATATAGAACTTTTTGCTAAGTTAGCTTGTAGCCCAAAAGCAGCTGAGAATGTTGCAAAACAAGCATGTAGCCTCTGCGCTGCCTCTGTGTCTCCTCTAGCAAATAGTAGTAAATCATTAGCATATCTCAGATGAGTAATGTGTAGTTTCCCACATCCAAAATGATATTTGAATCTTCTGTCTTGTTTCAATTCATTGAGAAGTCTTCTCAAATACTCCAAAACAATAGCAAAGATGAAGGGGGAGATTGGATCTCCTTTCCTTATACATTTAGTAGCATTGAAAGGTTCTACTGATTCTCCATTAAGAAAGAGAGTGCAATTGACTGTTTTGATACACGCCATTACCCATTTTATGAACTTGTCAGGGATAGCCAATCCTTCCAAAACTTGTTCAAGGTATACCCATTCCACAAAATCATAATATTTTTGTAAATCCACCTTGATCATGCATCTAGGGGATATATGTTTTCTACTATATATGATTTGACCAACTCATGAGCCAAAATTATGTTGTTAGATATCCTTCTCCCAGGGGTGAAGCCTGATTGTTCCTCTGATATGATGTAGCTCATGTCTTTTTGAAGTCTCTCAGCCAGGACGTTAGCAATTAGTTTGCACAGCATTGTGCAAAAGGTTATTGGTCTACAGTCTTTTACAGTATGTGGATTTATAATCTTTGGCAGCAAAGTTAGTGTAGTACAATTAATAGCTTTGTACACATGTGGTGAAAAATTCATTCACTACCTCACATACCTCATCCTTGATGATAAGCCATGCTTTTTTTTAAAATATAGCATTAAATCCATCGATTCCAGGAGCTTTGTAATCCCAAATTGAGCATAGAGCCTCATAGATTTTTGTATCAGTTACTATGGAACACAATTCTAGTTGTTGAAGATGTGACAGTCTAAGTCCATTTCTCAACACCAGAATGTTGACTCCAGGTAAAGTAGTTGAAGTTGATCCCATGAGGGCTCTGTAAAAATCAAGAAACTCTATTTTGATAGCTTTGGGATCTTACAATTTCATTCCTGTTAAAGAGGTGATTTCCAAAATCTGCTTCTGTTACTGTTTTTCTATCATCACAGTTGTGAAGTATTTTGTGTTTGAATCTCCCATCTTGATCGATGTAGCTCTAGATTTCTGGTGCATTGCACTTTCTTCTATCAATGACCACTTTTCTAGTTATTGTAGGCACACCTTCTCTTGATCAGCCAAAGAATCAAAGTAATTGGTTTGCACTTCTTGTTGGACCTCTTTCAATGTGACCCTAGCTTTGGAGATATTCTTAGCAACTCCTTTGAACTCCTCATAATTGAGTTGTTTGAAAGCAGGTTTCAAGTGCACTGGATTCAGCCATACAATTTTCATTTTTCCACCTACTCCATTTTTAGACCACTCTTCTTCTATAATATGCCTGAACTTTATGTGATCTGTCCATATGTTGAAGAACCTAAAGGGTGCTTTCATTTTGTTTTTTGGGGATCTAAATGGTATTAATATGGGTACATAATCTGAAATAAAGGGCTCTCCAAATACATCTGTTAAATATCCATATTGTATCATCCATTCATCATTTGCTATTTCTCTGTCCAATTTGCTACAAACTCTGTCAGCTCCTTGTTGTTTATTAGTCATGTGTAATATTCACCTCTCCATGGAATTTCATTGAGTAGTAAATTGTTGTAACAATTTGAGAAGTTTTGCAATTCTGCTAAGGTAACCGGAGATCCTTGTCTGTCTTGTTGGTATAAAACAACATTAAAATCCCAACATAAGAGCCAAGGAGTATTTCCTCTAGGAGCCAAGCCTTGCAAATCATCTCACAATTTTAAGCCATAAATAACTGTAAGTAAACAACTCATTCCTATTTGCGTACCAGTGACATGGCAGTGAATTAGTTAAGCCGCCTCTTTGACAAGTTAAATAACATACATTATAATCACATACCACTCATATTCTGCCATTTCTTGCATCTTTGTAGTTAGAAAGTCTTTCCCAGATAGGAGCCACCTTGCTAGCTATATGTTGTGATTTATTTTCTTTTACTCTAGTTTCTAAAAGAGCATGTATTTTAATATGATTTTATTTGAGGTATTGCTTTAGCTCTTTCTGCTTATACGTCTTATTGATCCCTCTAACATTCTAAAATAACCAGGTCATTGAGCTAACCTAGTACCACCTCCTATATCAAAAGGCTTAACATTTACAACTCTTTGTTCCCCTTCAGGTAAAGCTTGGAATCCATTTATTGTTGACACACCTTCATGGATTGGCCTGGTCTCAGAATTTCTCTTTAAATCTAATCTCTCCATTTGTTTGTTAGTGGAGTGATGCTCTGGTGGTTTTTGTCCACTACTCGCACCTTTTGACTTAAATTGTATTTATCCCCCATCTTCATTCTTCTCAAGTGAATTTAGGGCATTTTTTCCTTTGGCTATGTTATTGTTATCTGCTTGTTGCAGTATTTGTTGTTGTTTCCCATGTTTTAGTTGATATACTGTATGTTGTTGTTGACCTTTTGGTACCCATACTGGAACTAGTTTAGGCCTTCTGGTTCTCTGAATTGGCATTATTTGTCCCTCATGTTTCCTTTTCCCATAATCATGGCCAATCTTTAAGCATTCAGAACAGTACTCTAGCTTTCATTCAAACTCTATAGGCTGCTGAAACTGTCTACTAGATGGATCTTTAATTGTAACTTCCGTAGGAAATTTATTAATGACATTAACCTTAATCAGAATTCTAGAATAAGACACCCTAATTTGCTTGGTAGTGCATTGATAAGCAAATATAGGGTTGCCCATGATGTTGGCCATCCTACTCAGAGAATTTATGCATCAGCAATTCATAGGAAGGTTAGGGAATTTTACCCATAATGGGAGTTTTGTAAGGAATTCAGCATTAAAATCAAAACCTGGGGTTCAGTGTTTGAGGATGACTGGCCCATTAGTCATGGTATATGGCCCTCCATACAAGATATCCTGCAAGTCACCTAACCTTTGGAATTTAATAATATAGTATCCCTCCTCATGGAGGAATAATTCAGGTTCAACAACTGTGTTCCAGGTTTGAGATACATACCTATGCATCTGATTGTAACCAGGTACGTCCCCAATTATATAGACAATTAGATTTTTCCTACATGAAAGCTCTATTTTCAGTCGCATTTTCCACCTCTATTTTGTCTAAATTCACGACATATTGACCATTTACCACTTCTGGAGCAATATAGGTTAGAGGCATACCATTTTTTCCAGATCGATTTCCAGTTAAGAGTTTCGCCCATGGTGCGTCGATCTGATTCTCCTTCACTAGTGCTAAAAATGCTGGTCGCTATTGATTCTCCTTAATTTGGGCCGGGTTAGGTCGTTTCTCTAGTGCAATTGATTTTTCCTCGATTATGATGGGGCTTCCTACGGTTACGAGCTGTTGGTTTGGTTTTTGAAAGGTCTTCCTCTGTTCCTAGCCATGGTGAATGCACCGGTGCAGGTTAGCATAACCTACACCGAGAGCAAAGCCATAAATATTTGGATATTTTTAATTGAAAGTAGTTAGCATTATCTCCGCCACTTTGACTGTTACCATTGAGGTTAGAAAGAGCCTGTGGTAAATCTTTTGCTTCTTTATAAGAGAAGTCCCATCTATAAAAGAACTTTATTGCAGTATGATTGTTCCTGCCACATATCTGGTAGGCTGGTTATTCTGAGGTTTCTTTTCCTTAGCAGCATTTCCAGATCCTTGAGAGTTTTGATTGTTGTTCTGGCCAAACGCCTAAAGCCTCTACCCCTTGAGTTGTAGTTCATGTGACCTCTCTTGTTTGAGAAGTTTCCTCTACCTCTATTGTTGTATGTCCTTTGTGCTGCAAATGCCATGTTATGATTCACCTGCTGTGAATCATCTCCTTCATCCTCTCTGAGGTCTGATGGTAGTCTAGGAGCTCATTTTTTAGGTATAGTTTTGCACTCTACTTACTACAATTTGATGGGTTTTGAACCTAATTGCTAATACTTTGTACTTATTACGTGTGTTATGCTGTGTAGGATGTGATTTCGAGTAGAGAAACAATTTTGGAGCTAAAATGGATGATTTGGAGCTTTGAAGTCTGAGTAGAAGCCTAAGAAATTAAGTAGAGATCACGTTCGGGGGTCGATGACCAAATATAGAAGTCAAAAAGAGAGGAAAAATGCATTATTGCATTGCCTCCATGCGCCGCGGGGCACGTGGAGCAAGTGAAAAATTCCTATAAAGTGTGAAAATAAACTCTCTTCACTTCTCCACAGGTGCGCTGCATGGGGTGGTGCGCTGCATGGGGTGGCGCACCATGTGCCGCGTATGTGCAAAATTTATAGAGTATTTATTCTACTTCGGCTTGGAAAGAATAGTTTCGTTCGGGCTCATTCCTACATGGTATAAATACACCAAACACACAATTTTTAGAGAAATTTTGACCTTGAAAGTTGTGGTAGAGAATTGGAGGCTACAAGACATTGGATTTTATCATCTTTTCATCAATTCAATACAGGAGTTTGGATTGTAGCATTACATATATGCTTTCTCACTCTTTAATTATATTTTTGATGACTTCCTCCATAATTATGGAGTATTTTACCTTAGGGTTTGACATGATTTGGTGACTTGGTTGTTGTTTATGGATATAACTACTGCTTAATTGTTTGAATTTACTGGAGGAGATTTAATGTAGTTGTGATTTTATTCTTTGTAGTGTTTAATCGGAAGAGCAACATCTTATTGAATATTATTGCAGTGTATGCCTTAGTTTATTTTGGTGATTCTTCAAAGTAATCGAGAGAGCTTTTTGAATTACCGTTTAAATTAAGATTGAGAAATATTCATGAGAATTTTCTCTTAGATCATTTCTACCAATAGATTCCTGCAAGTTTCACCACACTTCACATTAGTTTATTTGAAAGATTTAGATTTAATCGAGAGAGAAGTATAAATTGGAAGTATAAGCTAAGAATTCGTGAGAATAGATAGAATCTCTAGAGCTGAAATGTAACAATATCATATCCAGAATAACAATATTGCACCTGTCATGTCAAAGCCCTTATTTCTCACATTGATAAGAAACCAACTCTGCTAATCTCTAGTTCCTGCAGTCAATTGTCAATTGCTTACTTTTGTAGTTAACCATATCTCGTAATCATTTCAATCAAGTTTTGATCGTCCTAAATAGCAATTAAACTAGGAATAACTAGAGCATTGTTTAAATCAAATATTTGGCTAGCGAGCATCAATTTTGTGTTGTGTTTTGCGCTCTTAAAATTTTGGCGCTGTTTTCGGGGATTGGCAATCAAAAGTGTTCAAAATAATTTTGGTGCTAATTCAGGAACCTATTTTATTTTATTCTTCACGGGTTTTCACTTCCATGTGCAGGCAACATATCGACTTCTCTAGTATATGACTCGATCTTATTCAAAAGAATTTATTCCATACAATCCAGAGGTAGAAAAGATTTTGCGACAGTTGAGGAAAGATAAAGAACCCATTTGAAAGTTCATAGGGAAACCTTCAACCCAAGAACACATGGATAATAATGGTGACAGAGGAGTAGAATTAGTTGCAAGAGAGGCAGCACAACAAGAAGCTTCACCAATAGCAGCTGAGGCAGCCAGTAGAGTTGCTGATAAGACTATCGAAGTTGGTGGGGGTTGAAGATTCAATCTAAGTCGACCCTTGGTTGAAGACCAGTTTAAAAATATGGTACCCAGGTCTGGTAGAGCATTGGGTTATTATGCCAGACCAACCTACAATCAAGGACTGTCGAGTGTCATAACTCCACCTGTAGCAGCGAATAATTTCTAGTTGAAGCAAGGGTTGCTTCAAACTATCTAGAACAACTGTGTCTTCAGAGGGAAGGTGATTGAATATCCTAACACTCACTTGATGGATTTTGAGGAAATCATTAACACATTCATGCAACGGAGTGTCAAAAGATGTAGTCTACTTAAGGGCATTCCCCTTTTCACTGAAGGATGATGCAAAACACTGGCTTCGAAGCTTACTAATTAGGTCTATTAGAACATGGGAAGATATGACTAATAAGTTCCTTGACAAATACTTATCAACTGAAAAATAATTAAATTTAGAAGGAAAATTCATAACTTCTGCCAGAAGGATACTGAAACAATTTCCAAGGCTTGGGAAAGATTCAAAGAGATAGTGTAGAAGTGTCAGCATAATGGGATTGAATTGTGGATGAAAATTCAGGACTTTTGGGATGGATTAAAACCTTCCTCACGAAAAACTTTGAGCACTGTAGTTGGAGGTCCCTTAATGAAGAAGACTAATGAAGAGATTGTTGCAATTCTTGATGAGCTCCCTGAAGATGCTAACCAATGGCCTGCTGAGAGTAATCACAAAAGAAAATATATTAGGGTTCATCCAGTGTATTCTAACACATCAGTGCAAGCTCAGCTAAACGCCATCGACAAAGAGATGAGAAAGTTGACCTTAGCCAAGGTTCAGAGCCAACCATCATCATTTGTGACTTTTGTGGAATGGGTCATCCAACGCATGAGTCTCAGGCTTCAGCTGCAGATGAAATGGTACATGTTGTGGGAAGCTTTGACAGAGGCAACCACCAGAGTGGTAATAATTTTAACTCTATGGGGAAGAGGCACCCAGGCTTTTCTTGGAGTTCACCAAATGGTAGTCTGAACTCATGGCAACAGAATAATTCGAGACCCGAGAGACAAGAAGCTCCAGGATTTCAGAATCACTAGAGGAAGCAATACCAGCCTCCACATTCTAATTAGTCTAGCATGGAATATCTAATGAAAGCTTTCAATATTAAGATAAATGAGATATTGAAACTCATAGAGTAGCTATTCAAAACTTAGAGAGGCAAGCGGGGTAGATTGCTAGTCTATTATCGGAGAAGTCTCTAGGAACCCTCTCTGCAAATACCAAAAGGAATCCAATGGAAACTATAAATACAGTGTCTTTGAGGAATGGAAATTGCATGATTCGTTGGTCGCATAGAAGAGGGAGTTGAAGGAAATCATGTTAAGAATGAAGGAGAGCAGAAAAGTGATGAGCATCGTAGGAATGAAGTGAGGGAAGAGCAAGATGATAATTTGACGAAGAAGAACAAATATGAAGTTCCAACAAGGAAGAATAAAGACAAACAAATAAGTAATGATAAGATCGAAGAGAGTAAATACATGTCTGCTCTACCTTTCCCTCCGAAGCAACAAAGAGAGAAGCTGGACAAACAATTTGGGTGTTTTCTAGAACTGCTCAAGCACGTGCATGTGAATATACCTTTCACATAGGTGCTTTCACAGATGACAGTCTATGCTAAGTTTTTGAATAAGATATTGTCCAACAAGTGAAAAGTGGAACAGACATCGGTGGTCAATCTCACAGAGCATTATGATAAGATCCCTTAAAAGTATGGAGATCCAGGTAATTTTACTATACATTGCTCGTTAGGAAGTACTAAGTTTGAAAAATGTTTGTGTGATTCAGGTGCTTCTGTTAATCTTATGCCTCTGTCTATTTTCAGGAAATTAGATGGAAATATTGGAGAAAGCGGACGGATCAAACCACAATCATACCTGAAGGAATAGTGGAAGATGTGCTAGTTGTGGACTTAATTATGGTGAATATGGAAGAAAATAGGGAGATCCCTCTTATTCTAGGGAGACATTATTTAGCTACTGACAAAGCTATTCTGGACATTCAAGAAATTCATCCCATGCTTAGAGTGGCGGAAGAAAGGGTGTCTTTCAAGATGTATCAATTCGGAAAAAAAATATATTTTTTAATATTTCTAGGTAGTGTAACAATTCTCCCTTGATTTTTCTTTGTGCCACGGTTCTTTTCCAAGGATTTTGTTTGAACCGGGTGTAGTTAGTTTTTCTTTAATTAGAAATAGTGAAGTCTTGTGCTATGGTAACAAATGGAGATAGTTGTTCCTGGCTTTGTTGTTCCTTGAGAGCAATGAGTGTCTTAGTCGTGATACCTAGGCTCAGTTCTTGACTCTTGGATAAGTGCCTGAAATTGTTTGATTTTGATGTTGCTTAACTGTGTTGACTTGAGAGTCGGGATAGATCTAGTCTTAAGTGAGTAATGTGTCAATGTGTGTGTGTGATTTTGTTGATATTCTATGCATGTCAGTTGATGTCTAGAACTTGCCTTGTCTGTTCAAAGCGAAATAGTAGTCTTGTTTAGTCCAGGAAGTTATATAGGCATTTCTTTGTTGAACCAGTTATATGTTATGACCCGCTTAATTGTTGGGTATCCTTGTTAGCTTCTTTGATCCTGTAATCCTACTTATTTGGCAACCACACTACAAGCCTGATCCATATTGTTTGAATTTGCGATATGTTTGAACATTTTACCTCTCGTGAGCGCTTGAAACTATTATGATCATGTTACGAGCTGAGTGGAGGTACTGTAGTCTTTTGAGTGGAACTAAGAATAATGGAGAAAGGTGCACTAGTTGAAATTTGTGAAAGCCACATGTTAGGAATTGGAAGGAAAAAAAAGAGAAAGAAAAAATCACTCTGAACGTTGAAAAAAGGGGTTTGTGTATGTAGTGAAGGAAAAAAGAAAGATAAATTGATTCCTTGCTAGTGGTAGTTCTCATCGTCTCTGTACTTTTTGGGAGCTTGAGGTTATTATGTTGTGAAGGTTGGGTTCTGGTTCAACACAAGTGTAGGGTTTAATGTGTTAAAGTATATGTATTAAAGTTCTTAGGGAGGTGTAGTCACTATATCCAAATGTATCCTACCCGTCCAGTGGCCTACATTACAACCAATTAAAGTCCTACTTGTTCCTTGACTGAATGAGCTCAAACTAGTAGAGTACTACACTACTGGCAAGCCTATGGTACGTTTTCTGCGGTGCATGAATTCTATTTCTAAGAGTGAGTTAATTTTTTCTATCTGTATTGGTAAAAAAGAGTTTCACACGTAAGCCATCTTTTGACAACTCAGCCAGTCACGTGGACACAGGAAAACACGACAGCTGGACGTAACACTTTGAAGAGGTACGGTACAAAGAGGCACAGTTCAGTAAACCCACGAACTTATCAGCCACAGAAAATTCAACTTGATCAAAACGGGAGAGAGGCACGGTCAGAATGAATCTAGACAAAGCTACGGGCAGATTAAAGGACCCACAATTGATTACTCGAACATTATGTAACTGAACACCTATTACTGTTATCCTTTGTAACGCCTCATTAATGTCATAATTAGTCATTAGTGAGTAACCATAGCAGGAGTCGTACGTTATAAGAATCTCCTATATAAGGGAGGGGAATACAGCTTGTAAAGGCATCTGATTCTCGAATACAATCAACTTCGATTTTTTATTTCTGTAATATTGTGTATTATTCATTTTTCCCATTATCTTGATTATCAGTAACCCGTATTCATCTTAAAAATAAGCTTTAGTCAAAGGGTCTAATTCTTTGGTTAAACAGATTGGTTCCGTTACCGGGCATCTGATAATCTTTGTTTACTTTCCAAGTGATATCCTTTGAATTATGTCAAACCCCAACGACAACAACCAGCAAAGAAGTGGAACCCCACGTGGTTCGAGAGAACAATCCTCAGAAACATCCAATAACAACCATGGTAATAATGATCAAACTGTGGAACAAGATCATGTAAAACAAATGATTGCAGAGTATGTGAGCCAAGCTTTGCAAGAATTTGCGAGAGAATTACCAGCAGTGTTGCCTACACTTCCAACGCCACCCCCCAATAACATCATCACCATGGAAAATCCTCAATCTGGGTTGGCAAACTCAAGAAGAGGAGATACTCCTAATGAATCTCTTGAAACGAGACCAGGTATATCTAATAACTCAGAATTACAAAATTTACCAGCTAACCATGCAGAAACAGATGAAGGAGCAGAACGATCGCATCGAACAAATTCTTGGTATACCACCTGTCATCAAAGGCATCGATGTTGATAGATATTCTCAACAACCGTGGAAGCCAAGTGTGGCACCTTTGCCTATACCCAAGAAGTTTAAATGCATGACGTTCCCAAATATGATGGGACAACTGACCCACTCGGCCATGTGACTACTTTCACTACTAGGGTAAAAGGAAACGACTTAACGAAACAAGAGATTGAATCAGTCCTTGTCAAAAAATTTGGGGAAACACTTACCAAAGGGGATCTAACCTGGTATTCTCTTCTCCCTAAAAATTTTATTAACTCTTTTGCTGATCTTGCAGATTCGTTTATAAAAGCACACTCTGGTGCACAAAAATTTAAGAAGAGAATGGAAGACATATTCAAAATAAAAAAAGGAGACACGGAACTACTCCGTGAGTTTGTAGATAGGTTTCAACGAGAAAGAATGCAGTTAACAAGGGTGCCTGATAAATGGGCAGCCATGGCATTCGCAAGAAACTTGAACGATAAAAGCTCAAAATCCACCAGGCGACTTAAGGAGAATCTAAGAGAATTCCCCGCCACAACATGGAACGATGTATATAACAGGTACAACACTAAACTCAGAATAAAAGAAGATATCATTGCTCGTTTGAGAGATGAAGATCATTCCAGATCCAGACGTCCTGAATCAGATAGAAGATCAGGTAAAAACAGGTACAATCCTTACTTAGGACCCTCGGGACGCGATATCCGCCCCAGGTTCGAAAACACTAGGTCGGACTATAGACTACATGGAAGAGATGTAATCTCATCCTCGTCTAGATCCAGAAAAGATCGAGATGAACGACCTAGAGGTAGTACTCAAATTGGGGATCATACCTTTAATGTAAGTACTACTGAACTTGTCTCAATATTGAAGAACATGGGAGACAAGGTTAAGTGGCCCAAAGAGATGCGGTCAAATCCAAGTAGAAGAAACCCAGATCACTGGTGTGAATTTCACAACGATCATGGGCACAAAACTGCGGATTGCAGATTTTTACAAGGTGAAGTAGAAAATTTGTTAAAACAGGGCTATTTAACAGAATTGTTTAGTGATAAAGGTAAACAGGCATATATGAGGAACATGCAGGAGCCCCCAAAGCCTCCTTCTCCAAAATGAACCGTTAACGTAATACACAGGGGTGAAGAAGTAAGCGGAGTGATTTGCAAAACAACCACAAAGTTCACAATTACACACGGGAAACTTGCTCGTGGAGAAGACATTATAACCTTCGATGATGCAGATAGCAGTGGATTAATGCTTCCGTACAACGATGCTCTGGTAATATCTCTACTTATTCATGACACTAACGTGAAAAGAGTGTTGATTGATCCAGGTAGTTCAGTCAATATCATTTTGCTAAGAGTCGTGGAAGAAATGCTACTGGGGAATCAAGTAATCCCAAAAGCACGAGCCATATCCGGGTTTGATAACTCTACGGTTATAACAAAAGGATAAATTGAGCTTAACACTTATGCTGGCGGGGTGATCAAAAGAGCTAGGTTCCAAGTCATCGATACTCACATGGCTTATAATGTGATCATTGGAAGGCCATGGATCCACGACATGAAAGAGATACCCTCCACGTTGCATCAGGTAATTAAATTTCCCTCTGAATGGGGGATTCAACAAATCAAAGGAGATCAGCAGACTGCAAAAAATATAAATTCTGTGGTACACTACAACAAGAAAATAGAGGTGGAAGAATTACGAGATCAGGAAATCTCCCAAATAGGTAACACCGCCCAAACAGACATGAAATAAATTACTGCCCAAATAGGTACGGAAGATATTATTGTTGAAACAGGCACGAAAGAAAATACTTACGAGAAGAAGAGTCAAGTTACCACGGAAGATTTACTATACCACACATATGCGGATTCCAGACCGAACGTCATTCATGAACCGGAGGAAGATGAGCACATCAAAAATACTACGGAGGACTCGAAGTTGTTCCGTTATCTGAAAAAAAACCTGAGCAGAAAGTGTATATAGGCACGAGGCTAAGCCTCACTCGAAGAGAAGAAAAGAAAGCAAGGACCATTCAAGAACCAAGTGATCGACGAAGAGGTACAGAAACTCTTGAAAATTAGTTCGATACGAGAGGTATAATATGAAGTTGAATCCAGAGAAATGCGCTTTTGGAGTGCAATCACGCAAAATTTTGGGTTTCCTTGTATCAAACAGAGGAATAGAGGTAAATCCCGCTCAAATTAAAGCTATAGAGGAAATACCTGATGTTTTAACAAATAAAAAGTAGGTTCAAAGACTAACAAGAACAACAACAGCTTTGGGGAGGTTTATTTCTAGATCTTCCGAAAAAAGTTTTAAATTCTTCTCAGTTCTCAAAAAATAGAATCAGTTCAAATGGACTGAAGAATGTCAGCAAGCTCTCAAGAACTTGAAGATTTATATATCGAAACCAACACTGATTTCAAAGCCAAAAGAAGGGGAAAGATTGTACATCTACCCGGCTGTCTCAGAAATTATTGTAAGTGCGGTATTGGTAAGAGAAGAAAAAGGTAAACAATCACCTATCGATTATGTAAGTAAAACTTTGCTAGATGCTAAGAGTAGATATCCACATCTGGAAAAGTTAGCTTAGCTTTAATAATGGCATCTAGAAAATTACGACCCTATTTTCAATGCCACCCAATCACTGTTGTGACCTCATATCCTTTAAGAAATATTCTGCATAAACAAGAATTGTCAGGAAGATTAGCCAAATGGGCCATAGAATTAAGTGAGCATGAGATAATATATCAGCCTAGGACTGCAATTAAGTCTCAAATACTAGCTGATTTTGTTGCTGACTTTTGTGATGGCATTGTATCTGAAGTACAAAAAGAGTTACAACTCTTTAACGGTGTTAATCCAGGCCTGTGGACCTTGTTCACCGATGGTTCTTCAAATATAAAAGGCGCTGGCTTAGGCATAGTCTTGATATAACCCACGGGTGAAAAGACAAGGCAAGCTATAAAGTGTTATCATATCACTAACAATGAAGCAAAGTACGAAGCTGTTATTGCAGGGCTTGAACTTACACGGGAGCTCTCAATCGAGCAAATTGTGATCAACATCGATTCCCAACTAGTAGTAAATCAGATACAGGGGACTTACATTGCTCGAGATACTAGAATGCAACAGTATCTTGAAAGATCACGGGAGCTCGTGAGATAATTCAAAACATGGAAGGTAGTGCAAATACCTAGAGAAGAAAATGCAGAGGCAGATGCATTGGCTAACCTTGCAGCAGTCACGGAAGTAACGAACAAAGATAATACAATTGTCGTTCAACTATTTCATTCAATAATAGACCAGGACAAGAATGAGGTAACTTTCAAAAACCTAACATGGGACTGGAGAAACAAAATTCTTAGTATTTTGCAGAATGGCGCCGTACCTGAAGACAGGAAAGCGGCTCAAGCACTACGCCGCAAAGCTGCACAGTACTGCCTTATTCGCAACTTACTTTATCGCAAGATGTTTGGGGGACCCCTAGCTAAATGCCTTGGACCTAACCAAATGGAATTTGTGATGAAAGAATTCCACGAAGGACACTGTGGAAATCACTCAGGGGCTAGATCCTTAGTGAAAAAACTAATCAGAGCCGGATACTATTGGCCTAAGATAGAAGAAGAAGCCAAGAATTTCGTATCCAAATGTGACAGATGCCAAAGGTTTGCCAATAACATGCATCGACCAGCGGAATTATTACATCCAATAATATCCTCATGGCCTTTCATGAAATGGGGTATGGACATAGTAGGACCTCTTCCCACATCTAAAGGACAGGTAAGGTTTTTACTCGTACTAACCAACTATTTTACAAAATAGGTAGAGGCAGAAGAGTTCAAACAAGTGCGAGAAAAGGAAGTTAAAAGCTTCTTATGGAGAAACATAATATGCCGCTTTCGAATACCAAAGGAGATCGTTTGTGATAATGGCCCACAATTCATAGGCTCGCAAATCACAGAATTCTTCTAAAGGTGGCAAATTAAGCGGATCATCTCAACGCCTTACCACCCCATGGCTAATGGTCAATCTGAGTTAACAAATAAGATCATCATCAACAATCTAAAAAAGAAGCTGGATAAAGCCAAAGGAAACTGGCCTGATGAGTTACCAGCGGTACTATGGGCATACAGAACGACTTCAAAAATAGCCACGGGAGAAACTCCGTTCGCGTTTGTTTATGGCTCAGAAGCCTTAATACCTGTAGAGATTGGCGAACCAAGTATAAGGTTCTCGACAGCCATGGAAGGTGAAAACGGCGACGAATTAAGGACCAACCTGGACCTGCTCGAACCACGGAGAGAAGCAGCATTGATACGGATGGCAGCTCAAAAACAAATCATAGAGCGTTATTACAATCGTAAATCTCATCTCAGGTACTTTAAAATTGGGGACTTCGTCCTTAAAAAAGTCTTTCAATCAACAAAAGAAACAAGTGCACGAAAGCTAAATCCAAACTAGGAAGAACCTTACAAAATCCGAGGGATAGCTGGAAAAGGTGCCTATGAGTTGGAAGCTATGGACGACAGAGTTCTACCAACAAGCTGGAACGCCATCCATCTAAAGAAGTATTACTTCTAAAAAGAGAATATCCCCCGTCAGGTATCACACATTCGATTTTATTTTGAACATTTAAAAATTTTACTAACTTTTTTAAATGATAGGCACAAAACTAACCCATCAACAGATGATGATGTTAGACCTGCAAAGACGCGAGGAAATAACACAATTCCCGGTCTAGGGTTACACTTTCTGATGGACGTTTTAAAAGGGGTTAAGCAGTCATCATCTAAAAAACTATATACCTCCGAGTCCGGAATATTTTTCCTTTTCAGGAAAAGGAGCACAAGGAAAGGAATAATCAAGTGCTTGAGATTTCATTCTTCAAAGCTCAAACACTTAGGGGACTAAACAGTATGGAAGACTAAGACGAAGCAAAGAAGACTATCAGAAAGTCAAAAGATCGAGCCTAATGACCCATCTACCCAATGAGACAAGTGACACAAGAAGAATCGAAAGAAATCAAAAGATCCATCCAAATACAAAGCCTAATGCAAAAAGCAAAAACCTTCGAACATATTCAGGTTGAAAGGCAAAATGTTAGTCACGAGAAAGAAATGTACATCTTTATACTTATTCAAAAAAGTTGTAACAAAAACAGTTAGGGGTAAAAGATCATCATCAATATACTCATTCAAAAAACTGTTCTCGAATAAAACAGTTATGGATGAAAGATCTGAACCCTTGTATTTGTTCAAGAAACTGTTATCAAATAAAAACAGTTACGAATAAGAAAACATTTCCCTCGTACTTATTAGAAAACTGTTTCCAAAACAGTTGCGGGTAAAAACCCCAATCTTTATAAAAACTGTTACTAGTGAAAAACAGTTATTTTCTTGTATTAATATCGAAAAATTGTTACCTATGAAAAACAATTACGAAATACAAGAGTATATAAAATCTTTTAAACAATATAGTTGCAAGCGTGAGTTTTAGACAATAACCAAACACATGTAAAATGTCATGGAGGTTCAAACAAAAAACTTTCCTTGGAAACATTCTTAAACATGTGTAAAATTCCTATCACTCTATTGCATTATCATGAAGTTGAGATGTCTTCTTCATGTCAATTATAAAGGGCCCTCTTCCATAAACTATGCCTATTACAAAAAGGCACACATTTAATATGACATCGTACCTATTATAAAAAAGGTACGGGTAGTCTAAAGCATCCCACATGCAAAACTCAAAGGTAAAACTAAAACCTTAAAAAATAAAGCATGCAAAAGACTTAAAAGGTGAAACAGAAACTCAACAAAAGTTGAACTAACATTTATATATTAAAACGGCTAAAACTAAGTATTAACTTGTACTTATCCGTATAAGATTTTTATATTTACATTGTGGTGCACCTAAGTTTTCATTTGGGGACTTAAAGGAAATCCAAATTTACCCCCGATGGGACTGGGGGTAACCAACAATTGATACAAAGAAAAAAAGGGATAAGCCAACTAGATCTTTTTAAGAAGAGGGGTTGACTTCAGTGGCAGAAGGAGCGGGAGCAACTGAGGATGAAGAGGCATGAGCGGCTAGAATCTCACCATCAGGTGAAGAGAGGTTATGACCTTGTTGAGCCTTCTACATGGCTTCCTTAGTTTTGGTTATTTCAGTACTAAGGTCGAAACCCTCTTGACTCACTTGCATCAATGTGTCGAGGCGAGAATTCATATACGCCCAGATCACATCGACAGCAACCACCTCTTCCAAATCTTCATAATCTTGTGCCCACACTTGAAGCTCAGCTCTCAGCCCGTCCTTCTCCGCCTCCGCAGCTTCATGAGCGGCCCTTAATGGAACAATCAAATCCTCTAAAGCTTGAGCTTTGTCTAAAGCCCTTCGAAGATCTTTGTGAGTACGAGTGAGTGATTGCACGAACTCGCCTGAGTATTCTTCCTTCTACCCCAGCAAGTTCTTCAAGTCTTTAATCTCCTCTGAGGCACGGGACAGCTGCTCCGTGAACGAAGACTCCAGAACACTTGTCTTTGTCATCTTGACTGCAAGAAGCTCACTCCACTGCTAGTTCTGCTTCCATAAGTCTCATATGCCGCTTCAAGTTACTCCTCCTCTTCTAAAGCGTCCATGTCAATCCTTAGGCTATCATACTGTGCTTTCCAATTATCAACTTCTGCCTGCAACTCTCTTGTATCTTGGTCTGTGTTTGAAATCCTCTTCATAAGCTCCATGCCTATGAGGTTAATCTACAAGAAATAAACCAGTTAGATATGGTAAATTTCATATACGAGAGTGAAAGAGGATAACTTACACCATACCTTCAAAGAAGTATGCACAACCTCATTTGCCCATGTAAGAGCACCGTGGCTAGCTAGATTTGTTTTCTCAATGGGACCTATTAAAGGCTTGAGCCACACTTCAGGCTCACCCGTCTTCTTAAAAAGGTTTCCCTCAGCTAGAACCTCTATTACCCCCTGCCATATCTCTCTGCTAGAAGACCCTACTTCCCTAACGGAAGGCATGGAAGCAGGCAGAGATGGAACAACAACAGGCACAGAAGGTTGAGGAGCTGGAGAAGCCACGGGCAAAGGAGCAGGCACAAAAAGTTGAAGAGTTGAAGAAGTTACAAGAAAAGCAGCAGCAAAAGTTGAGATAGCCAAAGGGATAGACGAAACAGTTTCTCTCAAAGAAGCAGGAAAGACAACAGCCAAAGGGACGTCGTCAGCAGCAAGATCAATATCACAGTGAATAGGGGAATGTGGAACATCATCAAAGACAGGGGGCTCAATCACAGACACGGGAGGCAAGGTTGAGGTAGTAGGCTCGTCATCTAAAATCATTCGCCTTCTCCGTGGCCTGTGCACTAAAGCACCCTCTTCCTCTTCTGCTATGGAGCGAGATTCACTAATCTTCCTCTTCGAGGAAGATGAACCATCAATGATTTCCTGGGCTTGAGCCAAGGATATTTTCGGGATAGAGGAAGTAGACACCCCATGAGCAGAGAATCCTATTAAAAAGAGAAAAAAGTTAAACGACAAAAGAAAAAAGACTCGAGTAAGGAAAGAAGCAAGAACAAAAACTTCACTTATCGTGGGTCTTTACTTGCCAACCATACCTCCCAGCGAGGTACTTCCAAGATATTTCTTTTGAAGGAGCAACATATAACAGTTTTTCTACCCAATCACGAATAACGGAGACATTCTCAACAGTATACATGATTGCTGAAAGAAGAAAAATAAAAAGACACGGTGTTAAATAAAATATCTCAAGTCAAAACAAGAAAAAGTAAATGTGAGCTAAAGCATACTCACGTGCCCGATTCCACTTCTCAGGGAAGGGAAGATTTTCTTCACCCACTAAACCAGCAGTGGGTACAACAACATACCGGAGGTACCAACCCCTATCCTTATCGTCTCCAGGGGTTACTAACACTCTTTTGCTTCTAGCAGTGAGAGTAAAAACCCCTTCACGAAATAAGGTAGGAGAGTAGAGGTGAATAAGATGGTTGAAGGTAAAAGGAACCGAGGCTAAAGAAGCCAAACTCCTAAGGCATGCGACAACTCGCCACACAAGCGGGCCGACCTGTCCTAAGCAGATATTGAAAAAATGGCAAAACTCGATTATAATTGGGTCAATAGGGGATCTAAACCCTAAAGTGAAAGGATACGTATAAACAAAAGAATATCCTGTCTTGTAAGACGTTATTCTTTGATTACTATTCGGAATATAGACAGGAAAGTCAGATTTCCAGAAGCACTCCCTTCAAACAAGGGAAATCTAACCCTCAGTTATAAGGGTTGGATATCTTTCTACGCTATCGAGAGAAGAAGATTGATCTACAGGAACTTGACTATCCCTAGCAAAAACAAACTCAGTAGGGACAATTTCATCGACTCCAGGTTCATGAAGGCGTTCGCCTCTACCCCTAGACAAAGATCGAGAAACCCTAAATCTAGGGGAAACTGGAGATCTAGTAGAAGGGGAAGGTACTATCTGAGAAGAAAAAGATCCCCTCGAAGGGGTGGATCCTAGACTTCTAAGTCTACCACCCCTCCGATTCCTAGTCGGAGCAGAAGATGGCGCTAAGCTTTCAATGCCTATTTCTCTTTGAGGTTGGTTTGAAGAAGACATGTTTACAAAGGCAAAGGAGAAAGTTCTTTACAGAAAACAAAATTAGAAAAGTGTTTCGTGGAAGCAAAGAAAAGAAAAAATGTATTTATACTTGAAGACAACCGTCAAACATGATGAAAAAGGAAAATAATGATGAAAAGTCATAATTGAAGATGTCACTTTGAGACTGGCATAACCGCAAAAAGCCCTAAAAGGTGCTGAGTAAATGTAGAACCAATCCAAAAAGGACACGTGGTATGAGCATTAAATGTAAGTGACAAACGACGCCTATGGTGCATAGAAAGATACAATGATTCAAGGAAAAGCAGCGGAAAAATATTCCCGCCATAAATGAATATCCACTTACCAAATATTAATCGTTAAATTTATGGTAAGTGGGGGGGCTATCTGTATTGGTAAAAAAGAGTTTCACACGTAAGCCATCTTTTGACAACTCAGCCAGTCACGTGGATACAGGAAAACACGACAGCTGGACATAACTCTTTGAAGAGGTACGGTACAAAGAGGCACGGTTCAGTAAACCCACGAACTTATCAGCCACGGGAAATTCAACTTGATCAAAAAGGGAGAGAGGCACGGTCAGAATGAATCTAGATAAAGCTACGGGCAGATTCAAGGACCCACAATTGATTACTCGAACGTTATGTAATTGAATCCCTATTACCGTTATCCTTTGAAACGCATCATTAATGTCATAATTAGTCATTAATGAGTAACCATAGTAGGAGTCGTACGTTATAAGAATCTCTTATATAAGGGAGGGGAATACAGCTTGTAAAGGCATATGATTCTCGAATAAAATCAACTTCGATCTTTTATTTCTGTAATATTGTCTATTATTCATTTTCCCATTATCTTGATTATCAGTAACCCATATTCATCTTAAAATAAGCTTTTGTCAAAGGGTCTAATTCTTTGGTTAAACACTATCTCGAGTTCCTATTTGTTCTTAAATTTTATGGTGTGTGGAATTACTTTCTAGCATTGGTGTGAGGGAACATGATTTGCAAAGGAAAGGTAAGGTCTTTGGCTTCTGTGTTAGATTAATTGAGAGGATTTTTGAAAAATACGTGGTGTTTTGAGTCGAGTCTTGAGGCTAGGATGTTATAATAGGGTGCTTGGTTTGCTTTAAATATTCTTGGCATGATGGGTTAGGGAAGCTGATTGATGAAAAGGTCGTCTCTATGTGAAGTGTTGTTTGAATGCTCGGGGACGAACAATGGTTTAAGTGTGGGGTGTTGATTATAGGTTAGGAGCTCGTATTTTAGCTACACTTGCACTCTAGGTACTACAATTGGATTGTATTTGAGCCTAATTTCTAATACTTCATACTTATTACATGTGTTATGAAATGTAGGATGTGATTTCGAGTGGAGAAACAAGTTAGGAGCTAAAATAGATGATTTGGAGCTTTGAAGTCTGAGTAAAATCCCAAGAAATTAAGTTGGGATCATGTTCGCGGGTCGAGGACCAAGTGGGAAAGTCAAAAAGTGAGAAAAAAGGTTTACTCTTGAAAAAAATGCACTACCGCATCACACCATGCGCCGCCGGGCACGGAGAGCAAGTGCAAAATTCCTGCAAAGTGTGAAAATCAACTCTCTGAACTTCTTCACAGGCACGTCTCTTGGGGCAGGGCACCATGCGCCGGGTATGTGCAGATTTTATAGAGTATTTTTCCTACTTTGGCTAGGAAGGATAGTTTCGTCTAGGCTCGTTCCTACATGGTATAAATATACCAAAAACACAATTTAGAGGATTTTTGGCCTTGGAAGTTGTGGGATAGCATTGGAGGCTACAAGACACAGGATTTCATCATTTTTTCATCAGTTCAATACGGGAGTTTGGATTGTAATGTTAGATTGATATTTTCTCACTCTTTAATTATATCTGTGATGACTTCCTCCATAATTATGGAGTAGTTTACCTTAGGGTTTTACATGATTTGATGACTTGGTTGTTTTTTATCTTGGAGTTCACCAAATGGTAGTCTGAACTCATGGCAGTAGAATAATTCGAGAACCTAGGGACAAGGAGTTTTAGGATTTCAGAATCAGCAGAGGCAGCAATACCAGCCTCCACATTCTAAGTCGTCTATCATGGAAGATCTAATTAAGACTTTCATTATTAAGACGGATGAGAGATTGGAAGCCCATAGTGTAGCTATTCGAAACTTAGAGAAGCAAGTTGGGAAAATTGCTAGTCTATTATCCGAGAGGTCTCCAGGAACCCTCCATACTGATATCGATAGGAATCCAAAGGAAACTATAAATGTAGTGTCTTTGAGGATTGGAAAAATATTGCAAGATTCGTTGGCAACTGAGAAGAAGGAGTTGATTGGAAATATAGTTAAGAATGAAGGAGAGCATAAAAGTGATGAGCATCGTAGGAATCAAGTGAGGGAAGGGCAAGTGGATGATATGAAGAAGAACAAATTTGAAGTTCCAACAAGGAAGAATAATGACAAACAATGAAGTAATGATGAGATCAAAGAGAGTAAATGCATGACTGCTCTACCTTTCCCTTAGAAGCAAAGAGGAGAGAAGCTGGAAAAACAATTTAGGCGTTTTCTTGAAGTGCTCAAGCAGGTGCATGTGAATATACCTTTTACAAAGGTGCTGTCATAACCCAGAATCCCTTATAGGTCGTGATGGCGCCTAATGCCTTCAGGAAAGCCAACGGTAATTGATCAACTTAATTACACATTTTATTACTTTTGAAATCATAATTTTTATTAATTAAATAGTATGAAATAGAATTTACAGCGTAAAATGATAATATTTACGTGAACTAAAATAATGAACAACCTATAGGAACCCCCAAAACTCGGTGTCACAAGTGCATAAGCATCAACTAGGAAATATAATAAAATACAACTCTATCTGGAATACAAGTTAGGCAGGAGAATATAAATAACTCTGATAGAGACTCTGCGTGCTGTGGTTCGTAATATGGAATGCCGCCACAGTAAATTCCACGCAATAGTCGTGCCTTTGCACCAAAAAGACAACCAGACATATATGTACCTGCATAATATGTGCAGCAAGTGCAGCATGATTACTTAAATCAACGTGTACCCAGTAAGTATCCAGCCTAACCCCAGAGAAGTAGTGACGAGATGTCGACGTCGACACTTACTAGTGGTCCAATAAATCATGTACAGTAGGAAGTAAACAGATGTGAGGTAGAGTACATAAACAAAATAAACAAGTATAAATACGTGGTACAATCCTCCTCCCGACAATAAATTCAAGCTCTCAGTTAATAGTTACCTCCTCAACCAGAGTATATATATAATGGACCTCACTAGATAGGTCGTCACAATTCAAATCAGGAAAAACTCACAGATACACTGACTTCTTGTCAAATATTACGCACGATTACATTAGAGTATTTATAGAAATATCGAGGCATACGACCCAATCCCATCATATTTTGTGCACTGCCGAGGGTCAGACGACACGAACAATAGATGCATCTATTATACTGCCGAGGCGAACAGCCTGCTCCCATGAGAGTGTAGTACATAATCCCGCCGTGGCGAACGACACGATCCCATTAGAATAAGAAGCTTTAATGGGTCCCTCACCCCACTCATGAATAAACGTGTGAGTTATAAATTATAAGGAAAACCTTTCGATGAAAACGTATAGAGCGGGAGAAATTCGTGAGAGGAGCACAATTATTCCGCAGCTAATCATGAAGCTCCTCAAATCTCTACAATAGAAAGTATAGTCATAAGTCGTAACGTAAAATAAAGGAATTTAATAGGCAATGGACAACTCAAATAGCACAATTATAGCATGGCGGGAACCTAAGTCTACCCGGACATAACATGAATCAAGCTACGTATGGACTCTCATCACCCCGTGCATACATAGCCCCCGCAACAAGCAGCACATAACAAATACATAACCTGTGGGTAGTTTCCCCTTCACAGAGTTAGACAGGAGACTTACCTCGATATGAAGTTCCGTAACCAGCTCCAACGCCACTCAAACACCTCAAACCGATGCACGTCTCTCCAAAACTAGTCAAACAATGTGCAAATCCATAAATAGATACTTTATTACCCATAATTAATCAATTTATAACAATTCTCAACTCCGCTCGAAAAGTCAATAAAGTCAACTCCCAGGCTCACATGCCCGGATTCTGAAAAGTTTCGAAAATAATCATTACCCGTAACACCACGAAATCAAATATATAATTTATTCCTAATTTCATGTCCAATGTTTTGGTCAATATCCAAAAATATCAAATTCTAGATTTTTTACCAAAATCCCACAATTTCTACTATTTTTCATGTTTAAATCCTAATAGAATCCATGTATTTTACAATTGGTAGGAATAACTAACCTTTCCATAGATAATGAAAATTTCCCCTTGAAACTCTCCGAAAATCGCTCAAACCAAGAGAGAAATGACTGAAATGAGCAAAATCCTGATTTTTAAACAATTTGCCCAGTCGATTTTCCGCACATGCGGAACTCCTAGCGCTTCTGCGGAAGCTACCTCGCAGATGCGGCTTCCCCAAGGTGCCAGCTTTTTTCGCTTCTGTGAACATTCAATCACAGGTGTGCATCCGCTTTTGCGGAAATCACCCGCATCAGTGGACTCGCTAGCTCGAGCCGCACTCCGCACCTGTGCACCCATGATCGCACTTGCGGCTTCGCAGCTATGATACAACACCCGCAACTTCGCCCTTCCATTCCCAGACCACTTCTGCTTCTGCACTCCTCCGCCCGCAGGTGCGGTAAATTTCTCGCACCTGTGAATCCAATCAGCCTCACTCCCTTCCACTATTGCGATCCCTGGGCCGCTTCTGCGGTCTCGCACATGCGGCCATAACCTCGCAGGCACGATCACACTAGAAGCCTTAAGCTTCAGCAAATCCTCCAAGTCCACACTCGATCCGTTTCCAATCCGATTCGCATCCGAGTCCCTCGGGACCCTATCCAAACATACCAACACATCCCAAAATACGATACAGACTTAGTCGAAGTCTCGAATCACGTCAAATAAAATCAAAATTATGAATCGACGGCCAAAGCCTTTATTTTAACTTTCCAACCTTCAAACTTTGCCAAACGTGTTCGAACTACACGTAAACATCCTGGAAGGACACCAAACTTAACGTGTAAGCCACAAATCACGTTACGAAACTATCCCAAGGCCCGAAACTCCAAATGGACTTCGATAACATCAAAATCCACTTCAAACCAAACTTATGAAATTCTAGAACTTCCAAAATGCTAAATTTTCATAATAGGCGCCGAAATGCTCCCGGACTACCCGATACTCAACTAAAAACACACTTAAGTCCAAAATCATCATACGAACCTATTGGAACCTTCAAATCCCGATTCTAAGGTCGTTTACTCAAAAGTCAAACCTTGGTCAACTCTTCCTTTGGTCAACTCTTCCAACTTAAAGCTTCCGAAATTAGAAATTCCTTCCGAATCAACTCCAAACTTCCCTAAATTCAATTCGGACCACGCGTACAAGTCATAAAATATGAAGTGAAGCTACTCAAATCCCAAACCGCCGAACGACGCGCTAGAGCTCAAAACGACCAGTCGGGTCGTTACAGGTGCATTCACATATGCCAGCCTATGCTAAGTTCTTGAAGGATATATTATCCAAAAAGCGAAAGGTGGAAGAGACATCGGTGGTCAAGCTTACAGAGCATTTTAGTGCCATTCTGAAAAACAAGATCCCTCAAAAGTGTGGAGATCCTGGGAGTTTTACAATACCTTGTTCATTAAGAAGTACTAAGTTTGAAAAATCTTTGTGTGATTCAGGTGTTTCTGTTAATCTTATGCATATGTCTATTTTTAGTAAATTGAAGGGAGAGATTTGAGAAATCAGGCTGATACATGTATCCTTGCAGCTGGCGGATCAAACCACAATCATACTTGAAGGAATAATGGAAGATGTGCTAGTTCGGGTGAACAAATTTATGTTCCCTGTGGACTTCAATGTGGTAAAGATGGAAGAGAATAGGGAGATCCCTATAATTCTAGGGACACCCTTCTCTGCGAGAAGAAAGGGTAGTTTACAAGATGTAAGGAGCAATGGGGCACTAAAAGAGCAAGATGGAGAGAGTACGCATGAGAAGTGTGGGGTGTACCCAAATAAGGAAGAAAACAAGCTCTCAACATATATTTGTGCATTAGGTCGGGCGTGCAAAGGAGATCCCGACTTCGATTCAAACCCAAACTAGATGAATTAGGAGAGTTTCCTTTACCTCTTGCTTTTTGTTTGTGTGTCATGGGGACATGACACAATTTAAAGTGTGGGGTGGGGATGTAAATACGTACATGTATGTTTTTTTTTCCTTATATTTTGTTTGAAATTTTTTTTTTTGACTTTTCCCGACGATGGATTTCCTCGGCTGTCTTCTTAAAGGATCAAATTGAAAAAATATTTTTTTTTCTTAGGTAGTGTAACAATTCCCCCTTGGTTTTTCTTTGGGTCGCGGTTCTTTTCTAAGGGTTTTGTTTGAACCGGGTGTAGTTATTTTTTTTTTATTAGGAATATTGATGTCTTTTGATATGGTAATAAATGGAGATAGATGTTCATGAGTTTGTTGTGCCTTAAGAGCAGCGAGTGACTTAGTCGTGACCCTAGGCTCAGTTCTTGACTCTTGGATAAGTGCCTAAAATTATTTGATTTTGATTTTACTTAACTACTTTGACTAGAGATTCGTGATAGATCTGGTCCTAAGTGAGTTATGTGCCAATGTGTGTGTGAGATTTTGTTGCCACTCTGTGCATGTCAATTGATGTCTAGAACTTGCCCGTGTGTTTGCCAAGAGAAATAGTAGTCTTGTTCAGTCTAGGAAGTGATATAGGCATTTCTTTGTTGAGCCAATTATATGTTATGACCCGCCTAATTGTTGTGTATCCTAGTTAGCCCCTTTGAGCCTATAATCCTACTTCTTTGGAAACCACACCATAAGTCTGATCCATGTTGTTTGAATTGATGATCTGTTTGTACCTTTTACCTCTCGTTGTGAGCATGTGATTTTTTACCCACCATATACTCCTACAAAATTCGACAAAATAAATTAATTTCACAGATTTTTGTTGAATTTTAGTGTTAATTGTGAATTTATTTTGCATTGCATATTCATAATTCATCCTCTAAAATTATTTAAACTTGCGAAAATTAGGTGCATCATAATTATCAAGGAATTATAAAGTTATAGTTAACTAAATAATAGAGGAATGATGCTTACTTTACGTAATGTAATTTTAATAATTAATTATTAAAAATTAATCATCTTTTATTCGATAAATCATGGATTTAATTAGGAATATAGAATTGGTCGTGTTATTCTTGATTAATCTGTAAATAAATAAGGTTTAAGTTAATTACTACATTCCTTGGATTAAATTAGATTTGAATTTAATTAATTTAGTTGGTTTAGTTAATTAAAGGGGATTAAAATCGGACCTGCGCCAATACTACCCAGGCCCAAATCCCTTCTCTATACACAATACACTCCAGCCCAAACCCCTTACCCGGCCTGCCCAAACCCAGTACCCAAAACGACGCCGTTTAAGAGGTGCTAAATCTCAGCCGTTGATCTTTCCAGATCCAACGGCTGAGAACTACCCAATCCCTAACTATATAAATGTCCAAACTAAACCCTAACCCCCCCCCCCCATTCACTTAGAAAT
>ML423365.1:0-14586 GCA_005239525.1 Nicotiana knightiana | reverse complement strand
ATAATTGACACTAACAACTTTAGGAGTATTTAAATGGTGCGAAAATTAGGTATTCACAATCACAGCTATGACAGAGCGGTGGCGATCAGAGACGCACACATTTCATTTACCCATTGGCGAGGCTACTATCAAGCTTCAAGACGTGGAGGTTCTGTTTCGTATGCCACATTTACGGGTATAAACGGTATCATCAACATCTATTTGGTTTCGTATACGCGTTCTTTTTTGCGCTTGTTGTTGATACGAATACTCCTTGTTACACACCATTTTAAATAGTTTTGACGGCCAATAATGCTCAGCACCCACTGGCTGCAACTATCCACTATAGGTGATTAGTATGCAGCAACACTATATTCTTTATCAGCGTACCTCGTTGCCATGAAACCTATATATTGACAGCACTTCATGGAATGTGAGCACGACATGTGATAGATGGACTATTTTCCACAAGAGCATAACCTTCTGGATTCATTGACGGTGTGTGTATTATTCCCCCGGTTGTGATGAATAGAGATGCGAACTACAAAAGTATTTCACTCGTTGCAATACTGCAAAAATGAATGCCAGTGTGCTCGTTTCCCGTATTTCTCAAATATTTTCAATGGTATTAGCATAAATTCAACACCCCTTTACATAAAGGACAATGCACCTCTATCCCTTTCAATAAACCTCTCCCCCATTTGCTTGAATGACATCCGCACCATGGCAATGACAGGCAATCCACGTGCAAACTTCAATAATCCGTTGAAAGACTCTGACACATTTGCAGTCAGAAATCCCCATCTTCTTCCACCATCCGCATGCAAAGTCCACTTGTCAAGCTCATGTCGCATCAACCAACGATAGGCTCCTTGGTCTTCCTCTTGATCAATTCCATTCGCTTCCTGAATTTACACTCTTAGTGATCTGTAGCAGCCATCCACATTAAATCATGCAAATCCTTGTTGGGATATGCCTTATGGAAATTGTCCTTCAGGTGCCTCACACAGTAATAGTGGTAGGCATATAGTTCTTTCCATGCACAAAAATTCTATATAGAACTTAAAATATCACCATGTCGATCAAATATTAGACAAATACCTAAACGTTGTCTGACAACGTGCTCTTTCAAGTGGTTCAAAAATAGTGTCCACGTTTCTTGGCTTTTATTGGCACAAATAGCAAAAGTTAGGGGAAATATACCTCCATTAGCATCTACTGCAACGACTATCAACAACGTAATATCATACTTTTCATAGACATGAGTGTCGTCTACGGATATTACCGTCCGGCAATGCAAAAAACCATCAATTGCTTGTTTAAATGCCCAGAATACATCTCTGAATATATGTTGTGTATTCCAGACTCCACTCAAGCTTCCATTCAATAACAGTCCCGAGGTTAAAGTATTGCAATGCGCCATGTACCTGGGTAGAGACGCAAAGGACTTATCCCAATTACCATAAACAATTTCAAATGCATATTTGCGCCCGAGAAATGCCTTTCTTTAGGTAATGGTACACCCATATTCCTGGTGGACAAATGTTATACACTATTTGGTCTTATACCTTATGTATGCTTCAATGTGTGGAATAAAGATGAGAGAAATCAAGTCAACATTCAAGTTAAAATGATTCCAACTGAATGTGTCCATTTCACAATTGTGGGTCCAATGTATTTACCCACAACCACATATTTGTTTTTGTCTTCCTCGCACGCAACATCCAATTATAACCCGTAAACCATCGATGTCACATAACCTTTTATACATCCGGAGATGACTCATAAACCACGACCTCACGTCAATCTTTTATGTTGTACATTCGCACCGCCCTGCTTAGGCGCGCTTTATCAGGAAAAAGCATGCTCGTTGACAGCACCGTTGCTCTAGATTCATCCGACATTGTTGTCCTAATTTTGTCAAGATCCCTTGTGAGGGCATCCACATCCGGCATACTTGGCAAATGATCAAGGTAGGGAATCTCCCTTGAATGAAATGACACGTGGGAATCGCACACTCTTGGTCTAACAAGAGGTGGAGCATGCTCCCTCGTCAAATCAGGTTCAACATTCTCTTCCTCCTCGTCATCACCTTCATCAGGGAAGGGTGATTGAGTAAGGACAGGACCTTCAAGTTGCTCATTTTCACTGCACAACCGATAAAATAATGAGTTACTCAAAGTGATCTAAACTTACATATAACTTTATCACTTTACTTACAAATCATAATATGTTGATATCCTATGATGAACATTATCCTGTTGATAGTGACTCCCAGATGGACCACCATGATCCAACACACTAAAACTAGTCATATTCCAACTAGGTGTTGGTTCATAACTTGTAAAATTCATATCTAGCCGGTACCCCTATGAAATATATGAGTGTTAATACAAATTTAATACATAAAAATAAATATCGTAACACAAAGGAAAATTGAAGTTTATCACTCGACTTTTGGATTATATAAACTAGGTGAGAAATAATTTTCTCTCCCTGCATTCGCTCGTAGAGATAAGTTTAGATCAGGTCAAACTCTTTCACTCGGAACCTGTTCGGCTAAAACTGCTCCAAAATAACCACCCGATGATTGAGGGATATACCTACTTTGCGCAACCTCATTATTGCGAACATCTCCAGCCTTGACGTACATTTCCAATATTTTTATCACAATAAATTCCCGGTATTCATTCGGAGTCCTCAAAAAATCTCTCAGAGTTTCATCGTCTTTGATGTTAAACTCAGCATAACAAGCAACCCCTTGCGGAGTGATAGAATACGGATATCTTTCGGTTACTTTAATATTCATCGAACGTTTGCTCACACTCATTTTTTTACATAACACTATACCAATGTATCGTACTCCATTGTAAATGGCAACTTAACATGACACTGTGGAGATAAACGATAGCTTACTGAGTTGTTTGCCACCACAACCTCACCCCTCCCTCCCCCAATATAATGAAATCCTAATTCTTCGTTCTTTAAACATTATGACAAAATGCAAAATAATTTAACGAAGAAATATTTCAAAACACTAGAAGGATCCTAAATGGATTTTTACAAAATCCTGAACCTCCTTAAATAAGGCAAAAACCAGTCACAGGATACAATTATTTGGGATATAGCGCCTTAAATATGCGCGGTATACCTAGTTGAATTATTATTATATCAGTTAAGCCCAGAAGAATTAATTATGAGGCCATTACTTAAGTACAGCGTGGTATTTCAATGCGCTATACTTTAACGGACAAACGACCGTTAAGGTATAACGCGACGAAATACCGTATTATATATATTATAATACCTAATTTTTTTCCCACACATTTTAATTCTTAGATTAAATAAACAACATTTTGATTCGAGAGTATGGCGGTGGGCGGGGCTATGGGGATTGGATTGGGGAACAAGTCACATGGAGGAACGTGACTTTACCCTAAAGTGGCCACGTCATCATCTTTGACATTTGTAGCCTTCTTTTAGTACGGACTATACGGTGTTTTTTATGTGGGGCTCCAAAAACCAGTTTCATACTCAGTTTTCTTCTTTCTTTTCCAACACCACATTTCATACATTCTTTGCATCACTTTCTTTCTTTAAAAAGACGCATATGCCCTTCTTAACATTAAACAACGAAAAGAGAAGATAAAATTGAAAATAAAAAGCTAGAGAAAGATATAGTGTATTCAATTTACTCAAGGGTTCTTCAATTCGAAAGGATCTCTATGTTATGTTCCTAGTTAAGTCTATTGATTTTTGATAAATTAAATTCCTTTTGAAATTGGGACTAACAAGTCTAGAGAACCTAAGATTTATTCCCCTATATCCTTTTATTTTTTTAATTAAAAAACAGACATGAGTCAAATGACCTAACTAAAATGGTCCCTTTTTCTTCCTTCAAAGAAATTGTCAAAAACTCGCCATTGTAGAAATGAAAGTTCTAAGTATTTAAGCAAAATATATACTCTTAGAAAGAAAATTTTAAACTAGTAAATTAACCGACCGACAGATAATTTTGAACAAGTGAAGTTGTCGGTGCTTCTATTCATTCCTAAAAGACTAACCTATTGAGATTTGAGGCCCTTATGTGTAATCTGCGCTTTCTTCATTTTCTCCAATAATTTATTTTGTCATTTTCAATATCTTTTTTTCTGTATAGCTTCTTTGAAAAAGAAAACAACCCATCTCCATCAAATAATAAGTCCTATTTTTACTTATTTTAGGCCAGCCTGAAGCAATCTATCTATCATTCTTATTATTTTAATTTAATACGGCATTCTCATATCTTATTACAGCATTTATATTATTGAAGAAATATGGAACAAACTCAAACATAATAACACATCTAAAAATCAACTCAATGCGTATAAAATGGGAGGAGTTCAGGAAGATTTCTGCCTTGCTTGTTGCTGCGGAAAATAATTAAATTTGAACTTTTTGTTAAAAAGAGAATAAAAGAAGGCAGAAAATTTCTTATGGAGGTAATTATGTTAGATTAAAAAAATTATGTCAGCAAAGAGATAATCTCAATTGAAATAGGTGGAATGACTGCAATATTCCATCAAGATCTAGTGTAAAAGGATGTTATCGGTTATTCATCACAAATACTACTACTAACTAGAGACTAAACTATTTATAATAAAAGAAAAAATTTAGTTTTATACATTGATGGTGTAAAAATTATACCTATAATCAGAATACTTATAAAGTAATTATAGATGAATCTTTATGATTAATATAACTAACTTGTTGTCGCAAGTTTGTGCACTTATAATAATGTAAAAGATATTTTTATTTATGTGTATATAAAACTTAAATCCAATAAACCATGATGTAAAGCAGAGATCAGGAGGTTGAATAGGACATTATTTCCAAATGAGGCCAAACTTGATCATGTGCGTCATAGTCATCTATTCTTCACATACTATAGGTTATTTCGCTTTTCACTCGGATCCCTTTTCTTTGGCAAAATTTCTTAGTTCTCAAACTGTATAATCACGAGTCACAACACTTTGTTTTTACTAGATTTTTGTTTGTTTTTCCAACTCGGATTTGAGGGGAAATAAAAACTGAATTAATGGATCCCAATGTTAATTTACAGCCCCTATATGCTGTGTAGCAAATGTTCACAAGCCTACCACGAAATGAACCAATTCCTTGATTTATCCTTATTCATTCATTTTAATATATATAAACACGAACTTCAACTATTAAAAGGTATATCTACGTAGGGTTTGGATATAGATTTGATTGCAACTTTTAGAAAAGAGTAATCGGCGCTTTTAATCAGAGTCTATCGTTCATTCATGATAACCGCAGCTCTGCCTGTTCCTTATTCCATCAAAACAATGAATGAGAATTTTTGAAGATGAGTTGCGAAATGATTTTTGAAAATTGAAATTGGGTTTGAATGTGCATTTTACTTGGAAAAAAAAATGAAGTTTTGTGAATAGAAAATTTGAAAAATTAGTCAAAACCATTTTTGAAACTTGAAAAATTCATCTTCAAAAACGGCCAAAAATGGTTACTTTTTATAACCAAACAGTATTTCGATTTTATTTATTTATTTATTTATTTGTAAAAAAGTGAAAAAAACTTATGGTCAAACAGTAGTCCATCATTGGTCGGGAGAAAACTTATTTTCTTCTTATATGTTATTGGGAAAATTCTAGCCTCATGAACTAAATTTTTAGTGTTGTGTCTAAGTTATGGTATCATGAGTTACTCATTTTTATTTTTTATTTACTTTATATTTAGTTCTCATGTTATGTTGTTCACGCTTTAGATATCTAACTCTGGATGCATTGTAGGTGTTGAGTGCCTTAAATTAATAGAAAAGTGATATACTATCTCTTGATATGGTCCTATACAATCTTCATTTCACGAACTAATTTTAAGAGTTAAGTAGGACGATATTCTATACTCTGTTTAATTGTGCATATATATTTTCTATGTTAGAAATATACTATATATTTATGACTTTATCAAAGCCCTTCAAATTTGCATTATCTTAAATTGTCTAAACGAGAGGACAAAGATGGAACCAAGTAATAAAAAGCGTAGTTACACACACCACAAAGCCCTAGCTTTTTAAGTTTATGGCACTTATGATTAACCTACCTCTACATATTCTCGACCGACTCCATTTCTCATCTTCATCAGCCTAAGATGTGGGATCATTCTTATATTTCGTTCCTTTCTTTTTCCCAATTCCTTTCGTTACACCAAGACTCAAAATTTTACTACCTAACTAATAGTTTTGTCCAGGTCATTTCGGGGCAAGCGGATCATTTATGATGAAGAGGATGAGTTTCAAGAGAATGATTCGGAGTTCTTGTAGAGTGGAACCATGCAATACCAGACACGAGATAGATCTTCCAAAAAACAAGGTCATTTTCGAATGGGCCCCACAAGTTTTGAATTCGCTGCTGGGGAATATCAAGGAAGAATTTCTTCTGATATTGCAGTTACTCTTTCATAATCTCATCCTGAGACCTAAGTATGCCATTCTCTTCGTTAAGAAAGATCTAGCAGCATAGAAGCCTTGACTTCAGGCTGTGCTCGTATTATTTAATAGGAGTAGTAGAAACTTTTTGTGAAGAGAAAAAGAGATGGAGTCTAACTAATTACTAGTGAGTTTAAATAGTATGCACCAACCATTAGTTAAGTTCAAAAAAATATAAATTTAGTAGCATAAAAAATAAAGCAATATAATCAATTAATTAAAGTGCAGGGGTGGTGTAAATTTGAATGTATACGTGTTAAGTCGGAGTCATAAATGGTGATAGCAGTGAAATTTATGGGAGAGGTAGGTCCCATGTGGTGTTTGGTTGGTTCATTAACATTTAACACAACCCTTCATCCTCTATATATAAAACCCTTTTAAAAGTCCCACATCCTCTTCATTCCAAACTCCATTCACTTATTTTTCTTCCCCTAATAATTAAACACAAGGGGATTGCCATTGCAAAATGGGAATGCCAATTATCTTCCTTCTCCTTCTTGCTCTTTTAGCTCCTCTTTTCACATTCGCAACCCCTGTTCCTGACCCTCAAGTTATAGTCCAACAAGTTAATGAGTATGACATTTACACCCTTTACTTTTCTTCCCTATTTTCATTTTTGGTCACATACATTCCTCTTATTATCAAAATTAGTTGGGTTCAATTTTATGAATCCAATTCAATGTTAACGCATCATAACCTTCATCTTGTTATAGGACAAATCAAGGTTTCTGCCTACTTACATTATGCCCCTAAGAATCTGTGGCACCATACACTAATAGTAATACAACTCTACGTAAATGAGTTACTGTTCCTTGATCACTTATTCTCCCACAAACGTCAATTTCCAACTGAAATGGATCATTACCACCGAAATTGCCTCTTTTTTTACCGACTATGCTTAGCATCTAGCCAGAGTTAATTTCTTGAGCTAAGAATTCACCTTTTATTTTTTTCTGATTTTGCAGCAAAATTTTCAATGCATCAAGAAGGAACTTAGGCTATTTATCATGTGGAACAGGCAACCCCATTGATGATTGCTGGAGATGTGACCCCAATTGGGAAAAAAACAGGCAAAGATTAGCTGATTGTGCCATTGGATTTGGCAAGCAAGCCATTGGTGGAAGAGATGGCAAAATTTATACGGTCACTGATACTAGTGATGACCCTATAAATCCAAAGCCAGGAACTTTAAGATATGGTGCTATTCAAAATGAACCCCTTTGGATTATATTTGCTAGAGATATGGTTATTAAGCTAAAAGAAGAGTTAATGTTGAATTCATTCAAGACAATTGATGGTAGAGGTGCCAGTGTACACATTGCTGGTGGTCCATGTATCACTATACAATATGTTACAAATATTATTATACATGGATTAAATATTCATGATTGTAAACAAGGAGGAAATGCTTATGTTAGAGATTCACCAGAGCATTATGGTTGGAGGACATTATCAGATGGAGATGGAGTTTCTATATTTGGAGGAAGCCATGTTTGGGTTGATCATTGTTCTTTGTCAAATTGTAGAGATGGATTGATTGATGCAATTCGTGGATCCACTGCCATTACTATTTCCAATAATTACATGACACATCATAATAAGGTAATCAGTAGCGGATGTAGCAGTAGCTTTGATGATGCCTTCCGTATTATTATTATTATTATTATTTTTTTTTTTTTGCTAGTTTTCTATTACTACTTGTTAATGTCTTGTGTTTCGGTTTTTCTGAATGCATTACCTTTGCTCTAGTTTTGTATTTTGCTTTGGTTGTCAGATTGGTTTGCTTGTTATTGCCCCTCCCCTCCCCCCTTCTTGAGTCGAGGGTCTTCTGCCGGTCTCTCTGCTTTTTTAAAGGCAGGAGTAAGGTCTACGTAAACTCTACCCTCCCCAGACCCTCACTTATGAGACTATACTGGGTATGTTGTTATTGTAGTAATAAATATAGCTTTTCTGTTCATTTTCGATTGAACGAGTAGTAACTGTAGTAATATTTTGTACATACTAACTTTAAAATTTGAATTCGCCTCTGCAGGTAATGCTTTTGGGACATAGTGATTCATTCACTAGGGACAAGAACATGCAAGTTACCATTGCTTTTAACCATTTTGGAGAGGGGCTTGTGCAGAGAATGCCAAGGTAAATAATAAAGAAATGTTGGATCTAATATTCTCTGTTTTTTTTTTGTTAGTATATTTATTTGTGTAATGAGACAATATGTTTGTGAGAATTGCAGATGTAGACATGGATATTTCCATGTGGTGAACAATGACTACACCCATTGGGAGATGTATGCAGTTGGAGGAAGTGCTTCTCCAACTATCAATAGCCAAGGCAATAGATTTCTTGCACCTAATGATATCTTCAACAAGGAGGTAAAACTACAATTAACATTAAACTTTTGAAGAAAAATAATTTTAAAAGGAAATAGGGGACTTTTATTGTTTAAAGGTCACAAAGGTATTTAACCCCCAAAAAAAATAGAAAAAAAAATAATTCCTTCTTAAAAACATTTAAGAGTCAAATGTAAGAAAGATGACATTTTTTCTTATTTTTTCAAGATTGCAAATATTTTTATGTTAAAATGTAGACCAAGCAGGTGACTAAATTTCGTGCATTTTGTCGCCCTTGTTACTGTAATATTTTCTCATTTTTTACGCAAATGTCCTGAGCACTCACTAGCTACCATAGTTCATGTGTAGCGACGGTGGTGGTCATTGACCCGTCCAACTCGTCCAAGGTTGGATCGGTCATTGACCCGTCGATTTATTGAACTCAGCTCGTCTTGATCCAATATATTTCAGCCCATGTAAAGTTAGGATAATTTTTAGCTCAAATTGATCCGTGAGTAACTTTGCTAGAATATCTTTAAAATAAGTTTTTTTTGTTTGATATATTATATATGACCATAAAAAATAAAATAAAAAAGAGTCTTATTTGATAATTTAACAATTAATAAGAAAACAACACACATTAATTAAAGTTTGATAAGAGTTGGGCGGGTTGGACTATGACCCAATCCATCTCAACCCAAGTAACTTTTCAGCGGATCAATGACCCGCCTATTTATTAACTCAACCATTTTAATCCGTCCAAAAGCGATCTAAGATGCCCATTTGACACCTCTAATATGTAGTAATTCCAATTTAGTAACATTTAAATAGATTTCTGCATGTTGAAATGAAAATGTTTTGAGATGAGTTGACTAAAGTTTGCTTAGCCTGCTTTTAGAGGGTATCTATTGCACCAAACTTTGCCTAATTAAAGTCGAAAGGGTCAAGGGATAGAAATGAGTTTCAAGGTTTCATGCACTAATGGTGTACAAAATATCACATAATCAATAATTACAAATAAAATTTTATAAGTCTTCGTTTGTGATCATATTGGGCGAAAGGTAGTTGTAGAGGAGCGGCTGTGAAACGGCGATTTTCCGCACCCTTGTCCGGTGGTTTGAGAAAGAAAGTCAAGACATTCAGAAAGAGAAAGGGGTAGCTATCTAGCGGGAATCGTTTCAGTTGTATGCCACGAGGTCCCTATGGATAAGGGGACAAGTGAATCATCGCTTTTGGGCGCAGGCAGCCCTATACCATCTATCTCATTGCATTCCATCGTCTCCAAAACAAAACTCAAGTGAGTGAAAGAAGCCCGCATTCCCTCTCTTCTTTCCCCTATGGCTAGGGGCCTTGCCTTTTTNGTGGAAGTCAAATCATTTCACGGGCCTGGTGAAATGAAAAACTACGAAGAGGAATTCACAACGAATACCTTTGGTCACTTTCATTGTCAAATAGGCTTTTCCTTGGTATACCTTACTTACCTCGACCTAGCGAAGCACAACACGAAAAAGGCAGTCCTCTTTTTCTGTATTCAACCAAGAAAAACCCCACCACCTGGATTCGACCCTAATACTATTATTAAATAATAATAATAATAATAATAATAATAATAAGGAATATACCAACACAAGATCTTCTAAATCTTGAGATGGAAATTCCTTTACATTCTCTTCTATTTGATTACTTGTTCTATTCTAAATCACTAAGAAAAAATAAGAAAAAAGAAAAAAAGACCTCTTGATCCTATTTATAGAAAAAAAATAGAAATCTTTAAAGAATTTGTAATTAATGAAGAAATAAGATAAGTAATTAATTTAAGATAATTATAAATAAATTTTTATAATAAGTATTAATCAGTACCTGATAAAAATAGTAAATAATCTAATATCACATACTTCTTCATGTCCATTGATTTTTTGGTTCTTTTCACACATATTAAGAAATTTAATTAATTAACAATGGGCGCATTAATAATGGCAGTAGAAAAATAACCAAGCTTGATAAAGATGCAAGTGCAGTGAAAAAAGTGGGTGAAATAAAAATGATGGTTTACTTTTTAAATGTTGGGTCAACAGGTGACAAAACATGAGGATGCAGCAGAAAGTGAATGGAAGAATTGGAACTGGAGATCTGAAGGAGATTTAATGCTAAATGGAGCTTTCTTTACTAGGTCTGGTGCTGGAGCTTCTAAAAGTTATGCTAAAGCTTCAAGTTTAAGTGCGAGGCCATCTACTTTAATTAGTTCTATTACTGTCAATGCTGGTGCACTTGGCTGCAAGAAGGGCAAAAGATGTTGATTTACTTATTTATTACTAGCATAATTAGGTTCCTAAGTCCTAATTAGCACTATATGTTGTAATTGTGAAATATATATTATAATCTCACTCAATTCTATAATGAGTTGAGACTTGACCCCCCAGTGTAATGTTGTTGTGTGATAATCAAGGCTCAAGTGTGAATATTACTACAACATTTTCAACTAGAATTATTATTATGTGACCCAGCACCCTCTTCCCTACCTACACATTTAACCGATGCTTAATAATTGTTCTTTTTCTATCACTTATATATGCCCTTCCATAAAAGTTACATTGATGATTTAGTCATTTGATATCACTAACTTATTCACAGCAACTTCTATATATATACGCTTTTCCGCCGTTCGGACATTTTATGCCCCTTAAGAAATAATAATGGAATAAGGATTTTATAATTTTATCCATTATAATGATAGCATTCCAAAAAATCTTGAAAAATGAGTAGTTAATGATAAGGGTAAAATAAGAGAAAAATTTGTTTTTTTTCTTGATTTAGTATAGTAGAGAAGTAAAAGTGAAATTATATTTTTGTTATAGTGGAACTAAAAATAAAAGGGAGTATATAGAACTGAAATGATAAAATGAAAACTTCCGTTCCTGAGCGGAAGTTAAGCTCAGCCCCTGATACATTGCTATTTTTTAATCCTTAAGGCTAAGGATAATAGCCACGCGTATGTTTATAGTCGCAACTGTTGTCATTAAGGGTGTTCATGGTTCGGTTTGGATCAGTTTTTCCCTAAAAAGAAACCAAACCAAGTAAGTCGGTTCTTCAAATATTAGAATCAAATCAAACCAATTAAGTCGATTTTTTATTGATTCGATTTTTGTCGGCTTTTCGATTTTTTCGGTTATTTATCGATTTTTTTCTTAAATATGAGACATATACTACCAAACATATAGTCCGGCGACCACATTTTCAACGTAACACTATCAACCAATTGCTCTTTTAGAAATCTCTTACTTACCAAGATATATTGATGATAATTAAATCAAATAGTGATAAGTAATTTAATTACTCAATTAAAAATCGATTATTTTTAACATGAAATAAATTCTTGTACTTAGCAAAAGAAAAATATCAATCAAACTAGAATGTAAAAGCAAAGAATTATATTATTATAACAGCAAAGAACTAGTCTAAAAATACAAATGACTAATATGTACCATAAAATTTTAGAAACTTTATATAAAGATACACACACACACACACACATATATATTTTTCGATTTTCGGGTTTTTATGAATACCCCTAGTTGTCATAGTCAAGAAGGTTGAAACTTCCAGATGCATTAATCTAGACCATCTAATGTGTGATAAATCCCTTCTCTCTCACTTCACACCTCGAAACGTAACCTTCTTATAGAGATAAACGGGCTTTCACATCTTCTTAACCCGAAATGGCTGGGGAGAGCAAAGGGGACACGATTTTTTTCTTTTTCTTTTATTAGGCATGTACTGCATGAGAGAGAAATAAAAGAAGTTCCAAATACTCGTTTCCGACTTCAACTCGAAATAACCACTTCTCCAAATAAACGTCTATTTAAGATCGGTTAAGCCCGTTTTAGCCCAGAACCATTATTAGTGATAGTCATTTATTGAAGATGTCCGACTTGAGAGGTTTCCCTCACATGGGGTGGTAGATCAACATAAATGCAACCTCAAGGAAGAGGACCATCATTTGGTAGACTGAAATTGCAGTCACCAGAAAAGAATGCAACTTTTGACAGAAGTTGCAATGGCTTCATCAATGCTGAGATCTTGTTTTCACGTAGAGCAATTGGTGCCCATATTAGATACTACTACTACATATTCCACAAACCGTTCAACTACCACTAGCAACTAACATGCAAATTTTAAGATCTTCTGTCCCATGGACCCCATAAATTCCTCAAATAAACTACCAGACGTAAATTTATAACAATTCTGGCACCGCCCTACCCATGAATAACATATCAAGGCTCCCCCCCCCTCCCAACCCCCACATGAAACTTGTGCATTTATAGGATATATCTATGTAAAGCTATTGTTCTAACCTAGACTTTAAAAGAATATGTATGTTGATTCATATCAAAATTAATTAGAAATTAATTCTAGGGAAAACAGATGGATACAAATTAGTCAGTCCTCTGCTCTGCCAACTGAGCTATCCCGATTATCTCCAATGCAGTATCCTCATCTTATTAGAGAACATGGCTCTATGTCAATTAATAATTTATAACGATTCGGCTAGTCGTTTTATATATTTGAACTTTGTTTCTCATATTTGATGCTCCTCATGTGTTGTTTGTTGTGTTGTTACTAGCGGGGTGATCGGTTTTGTCACACCCCTTTTCTACCCCCCCAAAAGATATATGTGATATTGTGGATTGCGGGTTAAAGGGTTTTTCCAATTAAAGTGACGAATTTGAGTAGGGATTATTTTATTTACAGAGTCGCCACTTGGAATTAATTTTCCGGTGTTCCAAGTCACCATTTATTTGAATCCCTAGTCAGAGGAAGATTTAACTCTTTTATTATTGGTCTGCGAAAAGCAAAGTCCGGTTAAGGAATTCTGTTGACCGGGGAGAAGGTATAAGGCATTTCCCGAGTCCCGTTGTTCTAGCACGATCACTTTATTGACTTAAACTTGGCTTGAATTAATTTTTGGACAAAACTGTGATTTATATGATTTTTATGTTTTACCTATCCGCTTTTATTTCTTGATTATTAGAAAAAAAATTAAAGAAATTTTTTTGGTAATAAGATGTCATAACCACACTACGCAAGCGAATGCGTGATCGAGACGAAGTTTGTTAATTATATCATGACAGCGCTACGCAAGCGAATCCGCAGTTGTGACAAGGATTAGTAGTACATTATTACTTTAAAAAAAAAATTACTACACTTAAAGAAACACTAAAATATTAAGTATCGCGCTACGCAAGCGAATCTGCGATTTTAGAAAAAGAAATAATTTAAAAATTAATTAAAGCTAGTAGAAATAGTATGAGATTACTAAAATATTAAAAGTTAATATCAAGCTACGCAAGCGAGTTCGTGAATGAAAAAAGTTAAAACGCACCTACTAGTTGCCTAGCGTTTAAATTATTTAAGTGACTAAGTTCTTAATTCAAAATACAATATATTCCTGTGATGTACCAATCCAAGGAAGGAAACGTTGAAATATATTTAATTTCAATTAGTACATTTACTTATCTCAAAGTTATTCAAATAGTCAGAACCCAATTGTTACATTCATCCTTCCTTTCAAGATTAATTCATGATTCTCTTATTAGTTAGTGAGCAAACAAATAGCCAGATAATATTTTCTATGCTTCTGAACATTATACAAACTGGAGAATCACATAAATGAAAATTGTATAAAAATGTAACAAATCTATATTAATCATATTAAAGAAAAAGGAAGCTAATCAACGATTGTATTAGAATGTCACCAACTTTCATGAAACCATG
>ML423364.1:0-33895 GCA_005239525.1 Nicotiana knightiana | reverse complement strand
CAAATCTTATATTCTAAGAATGTGAATATTTTTGTTGTTTTTGATTTTCTTAAATAAAACCTATTAAGAGTAAGATAAAAATTTAAAATATTAAGGTTAGACCTAGAATTAATATTTACAGCAAAATAGTATAGAATTTGGGTGTGGTCAAAACTTAGTTGTTCACAAGTACACCATCGATCCCGATAGATACCACGCAGGGCATGTATGCTTCTACCTATCATGGTTGGAAGACAACATAACATGGATAGTTGAGCCAGGCATCAGCAGAAACAGGGTCATAGATGAAGCGGCTGAGGATCAGGTGAAATACAATAATCTGCGTAAAAGTCTTTGTGAGTCCAAGGCCGAGCATCTAGAGAAACACAAGGCTAACATGGACATCATCGATGAGTAAGGGCTATCAAATCTAGTGAAAGGTTGAAATATTTGGAGCAGGGTCTAATGGAGCTAGAAGCAAAGATAATAAAAAGGGTCGCCGACTGCCAGAATGCTGAAGTAAACGAAGGAGGGAATCTAGCAAGGGTATACCTGCTGTTGGGCATGCACGACATGGGGAACCTGATCGATAGAGCCAAGAAGATCGAGCCCGGGGAAGGTCCTTCTGGGACTAAGTAGTCTAGGTTTCCTTTTCATTGCTTTTACCAATGTAATAAGGCCAAGTGCCATTAGTGACTTTATTTCCTGCTCATTATTTTAGTGTCATTTTGGACTCGTCTATTTTACATTAATGAAATGAGGCATTTTGCATCTAAGTTCTCCAAAATCAACTTGTCGCTAGGCCTACCTCGGGCACAACAAGGTTCCCAAGTTAGGACACGATTTTATTCCTGCACTATGTGTTTAAATACTGCAATATTCTCTCATGATCTTCCCTGACTTGGCTACCTTTTGTTTTTTTTTTTGTTTCTTTTGATTATTCCCCTCCCCAAAGGTTGGTTCGTGCATTCTGGCATCATCATCATATCACACAAGATCTAGGGGCCCTCCACCTCCTCCTCCTCCTAGTCCACTTAAAGGCAAAGACAAAGGAAAAATGGAAGATTTGGGCAACATCAGACAGGAAAACACAACGCCAGTGGAACGAATAGAAGCTTTTGACAATCAAGGTACTCAGGTTCAGAATGATTCTATGTCACAACTCGAGCAAAGGTTGTTGAAACTCCAAGGGGGGATTGAGCATGTCAGGAACTTGGCAAATTTATCCTTCTCACTCAGTGTCTCACACGTCATTCAAAATCCCATACCTCCTCAGAACACCCCAAACAAACAGAACCCTCCCACAACTCATCATCATACAACTCCACCGAAAAAACAAATTATCCCACCACATCACCAACACAACACTTTCCACGCTAAAATAAATATCCCGCTAATTATCCCTGAACCACAAGACTCCACAAGTGACCACCTCTATGCTCAAACACCAGGTCATCAGAACAACCCCATATATGTGGAGACTCTACCTTACTCTACCCAACACATTGCTTACATACCTGAATATTGTGAGACGGATATGCTCATTAAGAATTTGGCCGAGGAACTCAAGAAGCTGACTAGTTGAGTTCAGGACATTGAAGGAAGCAAATGGGTCGAAGGGTTGAATTACGAAGATCTCTGCATACAGCCCGATGTTGAACTACTGGAGGTTACAAACCTCCTAAGTTCGAAATGTTCGATGGTACATGTGATCCCAGGGTCCATCTGAGGACCTATTGTGATAAATTGGTTGGAGTAGGAAGAGACGAGAAGATTCACATGAAATTGTTCATGAGGAGCTTCACAGGAGATGCTTTATCTTGGTACATCAGCCAAAACCCTAAAAAATGGTCTGACTGGGTAAGTATGGCATCAGACTTGATGGACCGGTTCAGGTTCAATACGGAGAATGCACCAGACGTGTTCCACATCCAGAACCTTAAAAAGAAGCCCACTGAAACTTTCCGTGAATATGCCGCTCATTGGAGATTTGAAGCAGCCAAGGTCAGGCCTGCCCTAGAGGAAGAACAAATGAACAAATTCTTTGTCCGGGCACAAGACCCCTAGTATTATGAGAGGTTAATGGTGAAAACCACAAATTCTTTGACATCATCAAGATGGATGAGAGAATTGAATAAGGTGTCAAGAGTGGAATGATCACTAACTTTGAGGCCCTACAGGCCACCAACAAAGCCTTGCAATCTGGTGGTATATCCAAGAAGAAAGAGGCATGAACGTTAATGGTTTCACAGGGACCCAAATCCCCGTTGGTATACAGAACTTCCCCACTCACCTATCAAGCACCCTCTCCCACCTATCAGTTAGCACCTCCATCAACATATCAGCCTTCTCCACTGCCTACATATCAGCCTACTTCCCCCAGATATTCCTAACCAGCTCCTGTTTATCATACCTACAACTCTCAGCCATATCACTTTCAATCTCCCCCTGCTCGCCAAAATTTCCCGAGACCTTGACCCAACTTTGATCGAGACCTCCTAAACAATACACTGCCATTGCTGAACCTATCGACCAGCTGTATGAAATATTAACAGCTGCTGGTTATGTCACTCATATCCCTGTTATAACCCTTGAAAATCCATCCCAATGGGTCAATCCAAACAAGACCTGTGCATACCATTTCGGCATGAAGGGGCATAAAATTGATAAATGTCGCTCACTGAAGGATAAGAAGTTGCTCCCAATGTTTGCAACAATCCGCTTCCGGACCATAGGGGTGTCAACATGATAGAGATAGAAGAAGATTGGGACCTAGAGGGGTCGATCGGGTTAATGATAGAAGGTGATAACCCAAAGAATCCAGCAGTCACTCTTTATCCCATCATAGTCCAGATTCAGCCATCCGAAGACGTCGAGGTAACTGCGTCACTCCCATTCAAGTTTGACACGGCACCACCTGCAAACACACATTTGCCGCTCGAGGTTGAAGTTATGCCGCCTGCTAAGGTACCCTATTCCATTTGAAGTGAAAGTAGATGCACCCAATCACAGTGACAGTGTCAACCACACCACCTTTTAACGACAAGGCCGTACCTTGGGATTACACGGCTGAAGCAAGAAGGAAAAGTAAAGTCAAGATAGAAGAAGCTGGTGCTGCACAGGGGATGACAATGACTGGCAGGGTCTACACACCTGAACACTTGATAAAGTCTAGCAAGAATGCTTCCAACATGCCACCCGTCAATAAGACATGCCCAAATGATCTTTGGAGGAAGGTACAGGCCTGGGAATACTCAGTCATCGATCAGCTGGACAAAACTCCAGCCCAGATATCCATTCTGTCATTGCTGCAGAATTCAGAGACACACAGGAGTGCTTTGATAAAAGTGCTGAACGAAGCATATGTGCCAAATAACATAACTAGTGGAGAAATGGCCAATATGGTAGGTCAAGTGTTGGAGAGCCACAAGATCACTTTCCACAAGGGCGAGCTGCCGCCTGAAGGGATAAGTCATGACAAAGCACTACACATCACTGTGCAATATGAGGACTACTTCATCACCAGGATTCTGATCGACGGGGGATCCAGCCTCAACATCTATCTGTTGACAACACTCAGGAAATTGGGCAAGGGATTGCACGATATCAAAGAAGGATCTATGAATGTAAAGGCTTTCGACGGTTCTCAGAGGTCTACCATCGGCGAAATCAATCTTTGTCTGCAGATGAGACCTACATGGTTCGAAATTGAATTTCAGGTGATAGACATATCGGCATCCTATAATCTATTTTTGGGACGCCCATGGATACATGCTGCTGGGGCTGTGGCATCAACATTGCATCAGGTAGTGAAATTTGAATGGAACCACCAAGAAGTAATCATCCATGGAGACGGAAGAAACCCTATCTATGGTCCCTAGACCATCCCGTTGATCGAAGGTGGAAGAAGGCTGGGTGGAGAAACCTACCACCACATTGAACGGGTCAATGTAGTGGATAAAGACAAATGGTGGGACACTAAGATCGAAATCATACTGAAGTGGAGTGGATACGAGCCTGGCAGAGGACTCGGGAAAAATCTTCAGGGGATTTCCAAACCAATACAGTTGAAGCACCATGGCACCACTTTTGGGCTGGGATACAAATACACTTGGCAGGAGTACGAAGACTGGTCGCCACCATGGCGCGGTCCCTACTACCCATTGGAACAGCCTATACCACATTTGGAGCAGACTTTCCGACAAGCTGATATCATATGGGGGTCAGAAGAAGAAGAAACTCTAGCAGCTTTGAAGGATCTATTCTTGGAAGATGGTGACGTGGCTGTTGTGTTATTGTTGAGGAGGAGGAAAAGGAAGGCCCTACCATCCAAGCTGTGAGTAGGGGATCATTCCTCAGGAATTGGACTGTCAGACTATCCAGGGCCCGACGAGTCCCAGGGTAGCAAGGCTGAACAAGCATTGTTTATTTCATTTTGCTAATGATTTCCTTTTCCGCATTTCCATTTTTTTTGCATTTTCCAATAAAATCTCCAATTTCCAAAACATGCAAAAATCACTTTTATGCTTCAACGAATCTTTATTCATTTATTATCATTTTCTCTCATTATTTTATCTTACAACATTATTATTTTCTATCTTGATGAACCAATGACTGTGACATGTAAGGAGACAACGCAACAAAAGAACAATGATTCAGAGGAAGAAGATACCATACTCGATGAAATTATCAGAGAAGTTGAGGATTTTGAAAATAGACCCAAGTGCAATCTGGACTAAACCGAGATAGTCAACCTGGGAGATCCAGAAACTATCAAGGAAACTCGCATCGACATTCATCTATCACCATCAGAGAAAGTGGAATACACACAATTCTTGAAAGAATATGAAGACATATTTGCATAGTTGTACGATGACATGACTGGTCTAAGTACATCCATTGTGTCTCACAAGTTACCAACCAATCTAATGTGCCTGTCGGTAAAGTAGAAGCTCAAAGAATTCAAGCTTGATATGAGTTTGAAAATCAAAGAGGAAGTTACCAAGCAAATCAACGCCAAGGTTCTCAGGGTAGTAGAATATCCGGCATGGTTAGCCAACATCGTTCCAGTACCCAAGAAAGATGGAAAGGTCAGAGTTTGTGTCGACTACTGGGATCTCAGCCGGGCCAGTTCGAAGGATGATTTTCCTCTTCCGAACATACACATCTTGATTGACAATTGTGCAAAGCATGAACTTCAATCGTTCATGGATTTTTTTGCTGGTTACCACCAGATTTGGATGGACGAGGAAGACCCTGAGAAGACGGCTTTCATCACGCCGTGGGGAGTCTACTGTTATAAGATGATGTCGTTCGGCCTAAAGAATGCCGGGGCCACCTATATGAGAGTTATGACCACCATCTTCCATGATATGATACATAAAGAAATTGAGGTGTATGTGGATGACGTCATCATCAAGTCCAAAAGAGCCACCGACCATACAACAAATTTGATAATTCTTCAACATGCTGCGAAAGTACAACTTGAATTTAAACCCAGCAAAGTGTGTGTTTAGGGTTCTTGTTGGGAAATTGCTTGGGTTCATCGTCAGCCGCCGAGGAATAGAAAAGGATCCATCAAAGGTCAAATCCATCCATGAATTTCCACCGCCAAAGAACAAAAAGGATGTGATGAGTTTCCTGGGACGCCTTAACTACATCAACCGATTCATAGCCCAGTCCATGGTTATATGTGAACCAATCTTCAAGATGCTGAAGAAAGATGCTGCGACCGAATGGACCGATGATTTTCAGAAAGCTTTAGACAGAATCAAAGAATATTTGTCAACATCCCTATTCTTGGTCCCGGCAGAGCCAGGTAGACCCTTGCTACTCTACCGTGCGGTATTAGATGGAGCTTTTAGCTGCATTTTGGGGCAGCACGATGAGACAGGAAGAAAGGAACATGCTATTTATTATTTGAGTAAGAAGTTCACTCCACATGAGGCACAATATTCTCTACTGGAACGTACCTGATATGCTCTAACCTGGGTAGCCCATAAGCTAAGGCATTACTTCGGTGCCTACACAACGTATCTCATATCAAGGATGGATCCCTTGAACTATATCTTTCAGAAGGCCATGCCCACTGGAAAACTGGCCAAATGGCAAATCCTGCTGAGTGAATTCGACATTGTCTATGTGACTCAGAAAGCGGTCAATGGGAAAGCACTGGCAGATCATCTTGCCGAGAACCCCGTGGGAGGAGAATACGAACCATTGAAGATGTATTTTCCCGATTAAGAAGTGTCATTCATGGGGGAGGACATTGCAGAATCCTATGATGGATGGAGAATGTTCTTCGATGGAGCAGCCAATTTCAAAGGAGTCGGCATTGGAGCTATCCTGATATCGGAAACAGGTCAACACTACCTGGTATCTACCAAACTCAGATTTCCCTACACCAACAATATGGCAGAATATGAGGCCTGCATCTTAGGGCTCAATATGGCCATTGACATGAATATCCAGAAGTCGCTATTAATTGGTGACTCAGATATGCTAATACACCAAGTACAAGGAGAATGGGCTACAAAGAATTCCAAGATATTGCCATATCTGCACCATGTGCAAGAATTGAGGAAAAGGTTCACAAAGACAGAATTTCGGCACGTCCCTAGAGTTCAGAACGAGTTTACCGATGCATTGGCCACTCTATCATCCATGATACAACACCTAGATAAGAACTTCATTGATCCTATTCCAGTGAAAATCCATAACCAGCCGGCATATTGTGCCCATGTTGAAGAAGAAGCAGACGGAATACCATGGTTCCACGACATCAAGGAATACTTGTCAAAGGGAGAGTACCCAGAGCTTGAAAATCACACTAAAAAACGCATGCTCCGGAGATTGTCCAATAATTTCTTTCTCAGCGGAGGAAACCTGTACAGAAGGACTCCTGACTTGGGATTATTAAGATGTGTCGATGCAAAGGAAGCCTCCAAACTACTTGAAGAGATACATGCTGGGACCTTTGGCCCACACATGAATGGTTTTGTCTTAACAAAGAAAACACTCAGAGCCGGTTACTTCTGGATGGCCATGGAAACAAACTGCATCCCATATGTCCGAAAATGCTATCAATGTCAGGTGCATGCAGATATGATAAAGGTACCCCCAAATGAGCTCAATGCAACAAGCTCACCTTGGTGGTTCGTCGCCTGGGGAATGGACATTATTGGACCAATCGAGCCCACAGCCTCAAATGGGCACAGGTTCATCCTAGTAGCTATAGATTACTTCACCAAATGGGTCGAAGCAGCATCATACAAAGCATTGACTAAGAAAGTCATGGAAGACGTTGTTCGTGACCGTATCATTTGTCGGTTCGGGGTCCGGAGTCAATCATCACCGACAACGGCTCCAATCTTAACAGTGATCTGATGAAATCCATGTGCGAGACTTTAAAACTCAAGCACAAGATTCCACAGCCTATAGACCACAGATGAATGGAGCTGTGGAAGACGCCAACAAGAATATCAAAAAGATATTGAGAAGATGATAGAAAATCACAAATAGTGGCATGAAAAATTATCATTCGCCTTACTGGGATACCGTACCACAGTCCGTGCATCAACCGGGGCAACTCCTTATTTACTGGTTTATGGTACGGACGCTGTTATTCCTGCCAAAGTGGAGATCCCTTCCTTAAGAATCATACAAGAAGCTGAGCTCAGCAACGCAGAATGGAGAAAAGGCCGCTACGAGCAGTTAGCCCTCATAGATGGGAAAAGGATAAATGCAATATGTCATGGTCAACTTTATCAGAATAGAATGTCTAGAGCTTTCAACAAGAGAGTCAAGCCAAGACAGTTCACACCGGGGCAGCTAGTGTTAAAGAAGATTTTTCCACATCAAGACGAAGCCAAAGGGAAATTTTCTCCCAACTGGAAAGGTCCGTATATGGTTCACCGAGTATTGACAGGAGGAGCTCTCATACTTGCAGAAATGGACGGAGAAGTTTGGTCAAAGCCAATCAATTTAGATGCAGTCAAACGATATTATGTGTAACTTTCTATGCTGTTATTCAATAATGTAAATTGAACTACGCCTGACCTGATTCCCGTTTAAGAGGGGATACGTAGGCAGCCCTATGGGTTCGGTCATAATTTAATAAAAATCTCATTTCCCCTGCAATTGGAACTACGACAGAATTTTGAGGAGGACCCTCAAAATTTCGAAGTAAGTTCAGCCGATCGTAGCATGTACAACGGTCAGAATCATCAACCATCTAACTGGGGCAGTATTTTGAGGAGGACCCTCAAGATTCCTTAGCATGAGTGCTTGCAATGTATTGAACCATGTCACAGTCATCAGTTCATCTAAATTTCTCAAAATATTTTACGATGTCTTTATAAAATCATGCACGTTTTCAAAATATAGCTCTGTTTTGCAAACGCTACTCCGATGATGCAAACTGAATCATCAGACCAAGCATAGTGAAGCAAGTAAAGCCAGTGGAGGCACGAATCAACCTCCCCCATCTACAGAACTCACGATTTTTCTTTGGATGCAGGAAAAAAGAACGAACATGTTCAAAATGACAATCCTCGAAACCATCGCACTTGCCGACATTTTCTATCAGCACGAACAAACAATGCTCCGTAGCCACAATGCTCACAACAATCACAATGTCAAAGCCTGCTGCCAGCTAAGAAATTCTACTGTCATTTACTATTTCATCTCTTGCATAAGGCTAATCTCTGCTTTCACTTGCATAAGGCTAAGGTCTACCTCCATTTGCATAAGGCTAATCTCTGCCTTCCTATCTGCATGAGGTTAAGCTCTACCTCCATCTGCATAAGGCTAATCTCCGCCTTCCATCTTGCACAAGGCTAATCTCTGTCTTCTCTTTCATAAGGCTAATCTCTGCCTTCATTCTGCATAAGGCTAATCTTTGCCTTCCACATCTCTGCATGAGACTAAGCTTTGTCTCCATGCATGAGGCTAAGCTCTGCCTCCAATTTTCTTTTCACCGAGACTAAGCGCTATCTCTCGAGAATTATTCACTTCGCTTCTCTTTCGGGCTAAGCTCTGCCCTCCATTTCCCAAGACTAAGCTCCGCCTTGTGGAAGTCATATTACTGCATTTCATGGGCTGAAATATCTCCAACCTGTCCAAAGGCGTCATAGTCTAATGACACCATCCTCATAGCTGGAAGACACCATGACATGGCCTGAGGATCTCTCTCAACTTTACATATCATTATTCAAAGGCGTCATAGTTCAGAGGCACCATCTTCATAGCCCGAGAACATCATTTCATGGCCTGTGAATCTCTCATCAAACAATTCATGGCCTGGGACATCATGGTCAAAGGACGTCATCCCTAACCGTCCAAAGACGACTTTCATACTCCAGCAGGAACCTGCATCATGTTTAAAATTATGCATAGTATACGCCTGTATTGCTTGTATTTGCAGGTAACCGGCAAGCAACTGCTATCCCAGCAGGAGCGATTCCGCTTCAGTTTCCTCAACCATATCAAACCTGACCTCTCTCGTGAACTGTTCATTCATCTAGCCCTAGATGTTGCATCCGTTATTGTGATGACTTCACCTATATACTTTGCCGATGGATCCGGAACTACATGCGGCCTGATTCTTGTAAAACCAGGGATATGTAGGTAGCTCAGAAGCTAGGGTGCGACCTAAATTTCCCAAACTGTATCGCTCGGTCAAAAAGTAGCCATCATATCTTTACCCGAAAACTCTTCATCCTTTACGGGTAAAGAGGGACATCTGTTGATACCCAATTTTTCCTATAAAATATTTCAAAATCATGCATTAGCATCAATTAGTATTTTCCCATAATTTTCTACATATTTTTTTAATTTGCCCAGTATTTTATTCCATTAAATAATTAAAAAATTGCATCATAAATGATTTCAAATTATTTTCTTGATTTAATATTACTATTATGGTCCTATTAAGTCCAAATTATTCTATAAATATCCAATTTGGCACCTTTTGGCTACAATTGCAATAACTTTGCAATTGTAGCCCATGCGTATAATTTTTGTATTATTTTTTAACAGAAATTAGTCTTTTGTATTTCAAATACTAAATAACCATTTTAAAACATCTCTATACATGAAATTCATTTTTATAATTAGTAATTATTTTACAAATTATTTTTAATCAATTTATTTGGGTATTTAACAAATAGCCATTTTTATTTTTGATTCTAGCCTAAACTAGCTAGCCCAAATACCTGATACACTAGCCCAATATAACCCAAGTCCAAACCCCTACCTAACCCGACCCAAATTCTTGTTAAATCCTGACCGTTAATCATTTTTTATCAACGGGCCAGATCCCCCTTACCATAATTAAACCCAAACGACCCCCCCCCCCCAAACCCTCTCATTTCACTCACCCTCTCCGCCGCCGCACTTCACTCTCCTCTCCAAATCCTCTCTAATCCTAACCCTAACTCTCACCTCGCCGCCTCTCATCTGTTGTCAACCATTGTGATTCCTCACCACCCTCAGGCCTCTCATGGCTCTCTTATGCCGGTATTACTTGTCTCTAAGGCCCTCAAGGGGCGAGGGTCAGTCCACTCACACCTTGGACTTGTTCTTTACTGTTTCAATCCGCCATGGCTCGATCTTGAGTAGGATATTTCTATTTTTGCCTAAACCTATGGGTCTCTAAGCTGGTCTCTTCATCTCTGCGTTATTTTTACGAAAAACCTACTTTCATCTCTTGAACTTCTCAGATATGTACAGTTCTGAGATGGATCGAACTATTTTCCGCTTGTTTTTATGAAAACCTTCTGATTTTCAAGTGTCTGTTCATTTCTTCCTAACTAGGGTTTACTGAAAATCATCTTCTCCAAAAGTTTTCCGAGTTTGAATGTTTAATCTTCTGTTCTTATGTGCTTTTGGCCGATTTATGTTGAGTTTTCCTAAACCCTAGTCTATTTATGCTTAAATTCCATTTTTTCTTATACTTTGCTTCGATTCTGGGTTTTCCGTGTTACTTGTGGCATTGTTTCTTTTTTTGCTTAGATTATGAGTCTTTTAGTGTCCCTATTTGTATTGATTCACTCTGTATCTTTGACCTACTCGATTTTCCTTAGTCAAATTCATCGCTTTGTGATTTCTACTCTAATTAATCTCTATTAGGGTTTTTGAGTCAATTTTACAGATTAATTTCTATGTGTTTCTGAAATTTTACTTAGCTCATTCTGTATTTTGTGGAAATTGATATCTTTCCTCTCAGAAAGCAGTATTACTTTGAAATTCTGACTAATTTGCTCTGTTAAGATTCATGTGCATAATTCTCGTTTGTTTCCTTGTTTAAGACCTTACTTATTCATTCCCGCCTTCTTTAATTGCCTGTATAACTGAGGATTCTTATTGATTCCCTATTTGGTTTGATTGGGATTCTTTCCTTAATTGAATCCCTATTATTACCGTTTGATCAATTGCCTTAATTAAAGATGCTTATTCTGGCTCCCTTATTTGGTTTGATTAGAATTTCTTGCCTTAATTGAATCCCCATTATTACCGTTTGAATCATTTGCCCTTAATTAAATGAGTTTATTCCGAAACTCCTTAGGTGATTGAATTACGTGACTTCCTTAATTGTTGGCTTCTTATATCTTTTTACCTTGTTTGTCCTACTCTTAAACTACTATATAAACTCTCTTATTTTACCTCTCAAGACGAACACATTAGTTCAAAAATCTCTCTTTCATACTCAAAGCTTTTCTACTCTCTTTCTTTCTTTGTTACTTATTTACTAATGTTCTGAATTAGCCGGCTGCAAGCCAAAGCTAATTATTGTGCTCTCCTATCCTTCACTTTGTGTTTACTATCCCCTTACTGGTATGTTCTGATTTCAATTCAAGTCCCAAAACCAACATGTTTCTGTTACTGCTTCAGTTTATCATGTTTCTGATCTGTTTCTATCTATGGTTTTGTTGTTCAACATGTAATTGACATGTCTACATCATTGTTCATCTAGAATATTATGCTATGCCCCACTCCCCTTTAGGATCAGTATGCTTATGAATATGTTACCCCCTTGTAGTATGTCCCAATATGATCTGCTCTATCCCATGTTTACCTATTTTCTAGCATGAACCTTTCTTTGCAAAGCACTTTGTATCCTAAGTTGTTTGATTCTGAGATTCATGCTGTGTTGATACCATTAGCTATCCCCTAATCTCCATAAACCCCTTACAAGAACTTCTATGATCTTGTATACTATGTGCTCTATGTGCCCCCAATACCCATCATCCCTGTATGAAGGACTATGATTTGAATGTGCTGAATCTGTTTGTGCTGTGATTAGTCTACTATTTGTTAATTGTCCAACTCTTGTCAACAAACTGTTTTTTTCTAAACAACTCTCCTATTTTATAAAACTTTTTCAACTAAGTCATTTCCAAACGCTGCCTTTCCTATTAAAACCTTTTCAAAACTATGTCAAGCACTCTCACTCTACTCTTAGGTCCTTAGTTCTGCCTCTCCAGTGTATGACTGCCTTGGGATTCCTATGAGATCCCTCTGAACTCTGGTGCACTGGGGCTGGCCCTTCCACACTACACTTACTCAATTATGGTTATGAAATATGGGTGTGAGCACTGCCCGGGATCCCTTGAGGTCCTTAGGGAACTCTGACACACCCGGATATGAGAAAGGCTATGAAACATTTGAGCACTTGAGGTTCTGGGAATCTAGGCCTGTTTTTCAGGCTCCCTATAGTTTAACTTCTTCTTTTCCTTTATCTATTTATGTAATTTATTCAGCTGGTCTGTATTAATTATTTGTAAACAAATATTGGGGATGACTAGTGAAAAGGGGAGGGTAGCTATATATGTTATCAATATCAAGGGGTAGAAACCATGACTTAGGTTTACATTTCCTATATGTGCATTAGAATCCATGTTTAGGACCAATACATTCTAAGCATGTCATGCGTTAGATATCATGTTTTAGGTTTACTACTTCAGCATCTCATTTGACCCTATTTATCACTTAGAAATCTTACTTCAGGGTTAAATAATAGCATCAACATAAAAAATGTTGCTCCTGCACATCCTGAAATTATGTTGTAACTTCCTTTGCATTTAGAAATCATGCTTTAGGAATTCTGCAACCATTCTGCATCTCTATGTGCATAGTAGATACCATGCTTTAGAATCTCTCCCAGTCACACTTAGTTAAACTACTGATGCATGAAAAAAAGACATAAGATAGTCTCAAATTTGATCATCATGTTTTAAATAAACTGGTGATTATCCATATATTTTGCAACACCTAGAACAACATGCTTTTAGGTCAACCAACTTCTGAACTGTTTTTTAACAATTCTGATAATTATTATGCACAATCCCACGCCTAGGCAAGCCTTAGGTAATCCATCTCTTTAAAAACTGGAAGAGTGTTGCTTTGTGTTTGCTGCCTAATGGTTAACAGGTTTGAACTCAATAGGCAAACTGATTAGGTCCTGCTTCTATGTTTATAAAATTGAAACTGCATATCTTCTGTGTTCTGATTTTCACTTAGACATCATGTTTTAGGATCCTGCTTAATAATACTGCCCTTGTTTGTGTTTGAGACGTGCTGCTTATATGCATTATCTGTAGAGGTAAATTTGAGCCTCTTAACTGCTTTTTTTTTTCCTGTTTTATCTATTCAAGTCCTATTTGTTCTTGCATGTCGCCTAGTATTTTCTCCTTTCAACCTTAGGGGTCTGTCTAGAACTGCCTATAGGTATAGGTCCTAAATCCCTCTAGGGCCATTAATAAGGGACGAGTAACAGCACGCATAGAGATCGTTAAACAACACTCGCTTTAATAACCGCTAAGGGTGGGGAAGGGTAGATATGGATGATGACCGGTGCGCTAATGCAACATGTAGCCCTTCTTCTGAGGAGTGATTACCAGGCATTGTACCGATGTGATCCTATAGGAAAAACAACCTAGGACCCCTATATCCCTTACATATGTGTGTTTAGATCATAACTCTTTCAAACTTTGTATATGTATTTTTAGACTTTAAATCTTTTAAAACTTTAGCACATATGTGTGCTTAGACTGCGAATCTTCCCAAAATCTTTATTTGTTTACCTATATGTTTTGTTTTCTTATGTGCTACCTGTTTTAAAATTCACAAAGCTTGTTTGGTCGGGAACCACAGTTGTGGACTTTAAGGGGTGCCTAACACCTTCCCCTTGAAGTAATTTCAAGCCCTTGCCTTATCTCAGGTTATCTAATCTGTGTTTATAATGACCCTTAATAGGTGCCCTAACGCAGCTTGTAATCGTTAGGTGGCGACTCTTCAATTCTTTATCCCTTTCCCAAAAGGAAACGAGTTGTCCCGATAATGTCGAATACCCTGACCGACCCGANGGGGGGGGGGGGGGGGGGGGGGGGGGGGCGACAACGTTGATGCCATAAGGGTGTACAACCCCAACTAAAGCTAGTTATTCACGCTAAAAATAGAAACTACAAACTGAAACACTAAAAGCTGAAAATGCAAACACTATCTTGAAGATCATCCAATCCTTCCCAAAATAGCTAAAAGTTGTGAGTGGATTAATCAAATGAAAGATAGGCTAAAAATAACCTAAACTTCTATTTGTAGTCTTTTAAAATTTCTGATAAACTTATCCCGCAAACACTTTTATAGGCTGCTTCATTGCGCAGGCTCCAGGTATTGGCTTCACGCGTTGGCTTGCGTATGACACCTGCGTAGCCTGCGCAAGGTCGTGTAGGCAAAACCCGTAGCCTTCATTTCTTGCCTTCAAGTTATCCGCCTGCGTAGCTTACGTCAGGCCTTACATAGGCTATGCAGATCTTCAACTGCAATTCCTATTTTACTTCAGTTCCCCGCCTGCGGGTCTCTTTTAATCCTTTTTGCCCTCAAAGCTTCCAACGGCTTCTTACTCCTGAAATCACACCATTCAAAGCACAATTTATCATTAGCTAGTCATATTACTTGGGGTATAAATCTATCATAAAAACACAAAAGTGTTTTAGCTAATTATCATGTATTAACATTTAAAAGATAAGAGTTTCAAGTTAAAGTGGCGTCACTTAACGACATCTTAACCTGGAGTTGAAAAGTTATTCGTCTGGTTGGTTTGAATAGATGTTTGGTTGACAAAACTTGAACAATTTTACTGTCGGGTTTGTTAGGGTTGATTATTGAAGAAGAGACAGTAGGTTTATTGATTATTGAATGTTTTAGTTGAATCTAACCATTGGGAATTACTTGCTATTTCGAATTCAGTAGTAATCTTGTTGAGTATCTCCATTCTTTCCTTTTTGTTTGTCCTGCAAATATAACATAAGATAATATTGTCATCATTGAAACTTGAACTTAAACCTATCAATCTCCCCATTTTTTATGATGAAAATCAAGAAGGAGTAAACAAAGTAATTTAAGATACGTCCCTTTTAAGGAGTTGCTCCCCCTGAGTTGTTGCTTCCCCTGAGATTTTGTTGTTCCATTATGTTGTTCCCATATCTCCCCCTGAGTTGTTTACTCATATTTTCTCCCCCTTTGAAATCAATCAAAAAGGAAAGAGAAACACACAGGGCAAGATAAAATATAATGTACATACTAATAAGGTGGTTAGAATATTAGAGTCTTAAACAGAGGCTTAGTTAGTACAGACCCAAAAAAATTGTCTAAAATGCGAATTTTACATATGTACTGCATAATACTTCATTGTAATGAAGTATTATGCAGTACATATGTAACCATTGTAATTTTACAATGAAGTATTATGCAGTACATATGTAATTCGTATTATGCAGTTCATTGTAATTGTATTACATATATACATCCCAAAAGAGCAAAATACTAAGTGCCTTGAAGCCCTCCTTGGTTGTCTCCATGTTCAAGAACCTCCTCCCTGTTATTATACCAAAAAAAAAACACACAAGATCACTTTACAACCCAAAAAAAAAGCAAAACACTAATTACAAAATAGCAAAATAGCAAAACAGCAAAAATAGCAACCAAACTAATTACAAAATAGCAACCAGTACTAATTACAAAACAACAAAAACCAACGATAGAAAATAGAATTCCAACACAATAAGGCTACAGTACAGTTTCAACAATTTGAGTTAAAAAACGAAGTGGGATAGAGAATTCAATTTCACGCAAACAAACAAGAGTAAGAATGATAAGTGAATACAAGCATGCTTCTACAAGAACAAGCATGTGTATTGTGTAATGTATTCATGACAAGATGGCATGCTTCCCACTTCAACACCCTTTTTGAACTCCCTCCCCATATCAGAGGTCAGGTCCTGCTAGACAAAAGAGACACTCCTTCCTTCAGGCACAAAAAAACCACCAATATTCACATACCACCAAACAAAGAACCTCTTCCTGCCCGCCCACAATGATCAGAAGGAAAAACACAGCACTGTTTAGCCAAGCCCCTAACAGGTCAACCAACACTATATCCAACACCATGTTTCTTTCACTAATACAATTTTTTGTTTTGCAGGTCCTCTCCTCCTATGGTATCTTTGAGCTTATGGTTTGGTCACTGGGTGTGGTATTAGCCTCAGGGCTCAATCTCCTGGGAACAAAACACAGACTCAAGTCTCATCATTTCAGAAATAACCTACTCCAGATGGGATCACCACCTCATCAAATAACACATTCACCTGTATATGTTGTGTACCATTACAGGCCCCCAGATAGTCAACCACAGAACACCCCATAGACACATACCCTCATAAACATCACTTATCTCACACCTCATCACACACACACTCACAGCTTCTCATTCAATCTCCATTGGAGACACCAGTCCACTACTCCTAGCCATCATAAGAACCTAGGAGTAAGATCACACTTTGTATCATATAACAACCTTCACTCAGCCCAAATCAGTACACACAAGAACCTGATGGCAAATGGATAGTTTTAAATAGTGTTCACTATTTGAAATCTATTTGAAACCTGGGCACATAGATAGGTTCACTAGCACAATATACCAAAAAACTCAATACACGACCTGTATTTAAGCTAACATGATAGACATCTACAAATCAGGTACAAAGGTCATTGATGTAACACGGTAGAGGTAAACTCAGGTACAAAGGTCATTAATGTAGTAGCAGGGGTCTCATAAAAAAGGCTCAAATAGTCATGAGAGGGTGAATATTAAACTCACTATAGGGGTCAATATTAACAAGGTTTGTTACATGATTTCTTTACTTATCAAATCATTACAAAGGACACATGATCATTCTGTCACCACTACCTTCTGGAGCGCAGCAAATTAGAGTCAAATAGATTAAATATGAAGGTAGGAACTAAACAAAATCTGCAGAACTTCATGGGTATCAAAATAGTACAATGTAAGAAATGTTAACAGTATTTAAAGAAGTTCAGAAGCCTGATTTTATTCCAACATTTTGGTTAGCATAAATATTGCACACAACATCATCATCATAAGATATAGTTCAATTAATCAGGAATCCCAGTAAGGTCTTAAAGGCTAACAATAGTATATCTACATGGATTGCTAAGAGTGCATAACAATCAGGATATCAGCAACAAACCGATTTAACTAAAGCTATTAAAGGGGACAGGTAAAACATAATATGAAGCTGCAGACTCCACTTATAATAACAAAATAATGCCACAAGTAGGAGGGTCAAGCAATCTAGAACAGTAATAATCCACTAGTCTAGTCTTAAATGTACTCTAATATACACTAACAGAGGACACTGAAGCTCATTACACAATGTTTTTTTTCAAGAATCACAACATGAAAGAACATATTGAGCATGGCATGGATCAATAATAGTATAAAAACATATTGAACAGTAATAGTCACAACATGGAACATATTGAACATATTGTTTTTCAAGCTCATTACTTGTTGTATTCTGGTCATGAGAGCAGCCAGTTGTTCTTGGACTGTCTTGGCTACTTCTAAACTGACCCTCTTCTCTAGTTCCACATTCACATGTTGAAACTTCTCATCCAATTGTCTTTGCAACTCTTGATCCATGTTCCTTTTCAACTCTGCAACCATTTGTTCACGTTCTTCTTGTAGCTTTCGATCCATATCATCTTGCATCTCTTGACGCACGGTTTCTATTGCAGAAGACACACTAGCCTCTATGTTTGCCGCTTTGTTGTGACTACTTTTTGGAGGCTTCTTTCCATAACCTTTACCACGAACATACCTATCCTTCACCAAGAACAGAGGATAAAATCTCATCTCTAGTCATGGGTTGCTCGATCTCTTCAGATTGATGCTGAGACACAAGTTCCCGGAGCTGGGACTGCAAGTACGCGTAGCTATTTAAACCAACGCTAATAAAAAGGAATAAAAGATAGTAAGGTATTGATTTAAGAATATTACATGAATCTGTTGGGATTGTGGATCCACCCACACTGTTTCTCCTCTATCATTTTTACGTGTATGTTATATCTCCCAAACTCTATATACCGGTTCCTTCTCTCCAGTAACAGGATTTTTCTAAAATATAGTTCGATAAGGAAATAATACAGAATCAAATAAATGATTATATAAATAACAAATATTTTTAATTAATAACATACAAATAAATATATCTCACCGTCGATTCCTCTACTTCTGCAAAAGACCTCGTACCACAAGCATGCTTAGTTATGTGCTTTTCCCTATTCTTTTTATTTCTCTCGCTTATAGCCTGCATTAAGTCAATGATTAAGAAGCCATTATTCAAAGGGCAGTAAATCCCGGAAACCCTTTTTCAATAAGTCTCCTCTTACATCAGGCCTTAGCTTGAATGTAGTATTCATACACCCTTTACAAGGACATCGAATCATAGCGCTTCCCCTTGGTTGACTGAATGCCCAACTAAGAAATCCATCTACTCCATCTATGTACCTTTGGTCACCTCTATTCCTAATATTCAACCATTCCTATTTTTAGAATAATAGAAAGGTTAGTCCCTTATTATATTCCATATTATAGTACAACCAAGAGTTTAATTAGCTTATATATCACATTACAAATGATGGGATACAGATTCAGATGACGTTTAAGATAAATGTGATATCTTATTAATTGGAATGTCCTTTAATTCAAACTTCTTATGGGGTCAATTGGGAAATTTCATTGAAATTTCCTAAAGCAAATTAGAATGACCAAGACTTGTCAACTACTCATGATCTATAACCAGAAACATAAAAGGAAAAAGGATTAGTTGCAATTTAAAGAGTGACATCAATTTAGTAGTAGTATTTTTGAAGTCTTTGCTATAATTCTCATATATCTTCCTTTATCACTTTCCAACTTCACAACTAGTAGCAGCAAAACACTTTGAGCTTTACTGTTTCTTTTTAAACTTTATTTTTAGATTGTGTGATATAGAAAGGACATATATATGTGTGTTCCTGAGCTTGAGCTTCCAGGAAGCTAAGCTCGATGTCTTTCAGTAGGAATTAAGTTGTCTACTGATAATATATTATGCATTTATGTAGATAGCACTTGAAATAAAGTGTAGTTCAAAATTTCAAGGTGAGAGCAATTGCTGCTGTAGTAATGAAGAGTTTGACAATGCCTCTATGAGGTATGATTCAGTATATCTTGAGGCATTAGTTCTCATTGAGCAGATGATTCTTAATACCTCAAAGATAAAAGAGGGGAGATACGTAAAAAAAAAGCACACAACAACAATGGAAACCATACATAGTACAAGGAACTTATAGCTGGACAAACCTTGATAGAACGAGAAAGGAAGCAACACAGCTGAGAGACAATGGAACAATTGGCTGCCCAGATTTATGCAGCAATATCTAAACAGATCAAAAGAAAGAAACAATGAGGTGCAGATCACCTTGACAATTGAGGAAACAGGGAACTCAATCAGCTAATTAATGAAGTCCACTAGTGTCATATATTTACATCAACCATATGGTATACCAAAAGTTAAGAGAAAAATAGAAAAATACAATTGTACAACTATTGACTATTGATTCCATGACCATGGGTAGGACATAATAGATGATGACACTGAAAATAAAGAAACAATCAGTTGTACGGTTGTACTGACCCCTTGGTCTAATGCTTATATTATTAGAGAGAGGAGAGCTTTATCTACTTAGTTATGTTTTAACGCTAATAAAAGAAGTTGTGAGTTCATCTCATTATGAAATCAGCAACAACCAATTGTGCTAGCGCCCAGCAGCGTTACAAATTCATGTACTATGCAGCTGAAATATTGGAGAAATTTTGCTGAAGTTTCTGGGAAGAAATCAACATATTACCCCGATATCCAAGGTTCCACTCACTAAATTAAATACTAGGCCACACCCTTGAGTTCCACTAAAACCAAGTAAAATGTACTCCTCCGATTCGCAGAGCTCAATCATGGAAAAGACCATATATATCTTTCTATTTTCCACTAAAACCTAGACTTACATAATTTGTAAACCACGTGTAAGTTGGTAAATTCAATTCATCTGCGTGATAATACAGAAGGTTCTTATGAGATCAAGTGACTTGTAAAACTAGACTAGATAACAATGCATATTATTTAAATTATGTTAACCAATAGTGAAAGATGTCTTCAGACAATCAATGCATATTATTTAAATGTCAAACGTTCATTAGATAGTTTTCGAATCGCAGTTATTAATTAACTTGAAATAACCCCTGTTTATCAAACAAGCATTCAACTTTCTAAAAAAGCAACAAAAATACCAAAATGGGTACATACAGAAGATTAATAATCGAGAAAATTTACTGAAACAATTAATCGGACACTCATTCAAGAGGAATACCTACATGAAATAGGTATCTCAAGTAGAAGATTTTAACTTACCCAAAAAAGAGATTGGCGAGAGTTCTGTCAAGACTGAAAATCACCAAATAGGCTTCAAATGGGTCTTTCAGTATGATTTTTTGGTATTCCTGTAGATTATCAAATGGTTCAGAGAAATTCTAGATAAAATCTGAGAACACAAATGAAAAAACACTAAAATAATGATAATCCCTAACTGCATGTTGAAGATAATCCCTAATCACTAAAACTTATACTCAAAAATTGAGAATACAAATGGAAGATTTTAGCAAACATAAATTTATATAAAATTAATATGGGTTTCAAGTTAAACTCAGAAAACTCAGAAAAATTGCTGAGATGTGCGATTTTCATACACAAAACTCAATTATGCACATCAATTTCGTTAAAAGAAAAAAGGGGAAATTAGGGATTTGACCACAAACATGATAATTGATGAGTTTCTTATCTTTATTTGAGAGATTGGAGCAGATAATCCCTAATTTGAGGGAAAATTTTGGCTTTTCGCAGAAGGATTTTAGAGAGAGGGAGGAGCGTTTTGACCGAAGAGAGAGAATGTAAAGAGCTCTCTATTTTGATTTGAGAGTCCAGACTTTTTTTAAACATAAGTTTATATTTTTTAATAAAATATAAGAGATTCAGTGGCGACAGTCGCTCCAATAAGAATTTAGCTGCGACATTTTAAAGTCGTTACAAATAATATGGAGCCAAAATTTTAGTTTTAGCGGGTACCGAGAATTTCAGCCACATTAGAGGCGACGTTGTAAAAGTCGCTGCTAAATAATGGCCAGTAGTAGTGATTTGTATAGTCGCTGCTAAAGGTATAACTTCTGTAGCAACATTTTTGGTCGCCACTATATGTTGCTGCTAAAAATCCAATTTCTTATAGTGATAGAAATCCTTCGTAATACTATAGATCTAAAGTAGATCTAGAATAAATCGAAAGACATAGGGTTAGGGTTTCGTGGAACCCAGAGAAGTAGGAAGAACCTCAAAGACGGCACCGACCTAAGCCGGAACAGGTCGTAATCCTTACTCAAACGGCCGGGGAGGCCGGAAAGTGGAATGAGACCATGGGAGATGAGTTGGACCGCTCTAGGTTCGCCTGACAGCCCCAAAGTATCACTGGACCGGTGCAAAGTGGACAAATAGCCATGAGACAATGAGGAGCCATGGTTTCTAGTGAGAGAACCAGCCGGAGAAGATGATCGGACTCCATCAGAGAAGAAAAGCCAAAGGAGGACTCTAGAGAGAACTAGAGAGTAACAGAGAGAGATAGAGAGAGAATGAGTGTTGAGAGAATGAGGGGTCAAAGAGTGTAGTGATTGAGATTTAATTAAGGTAACATTGATCTGGACCGTTGATCTTATTTGATCAACGGTATAGATCAGGTGTGGGGTTGGGCCGGGTATGAACAGGTTTTGGGCTGGGTTAATTAGGTATTAAAGGGTCAGGTGGGTTGGGTTTAAGACTGGTTATAATTTAAATAGAAATGGGCTAAACGTTAAATACCCAATTAAATAAGATAATTAATTAATAAAATAGCTAATAATTGTGTAAAAAAATTGAGACCAAATAAATGAAATTAAGGCGATTGACTAAGATATAAATATTATAAATTATCATTTATTGACTTTAAAATGGTATAAATGCACATTTGTGCTATAATCACAAAATTTGCTGAAATTAATTAAATAATGCCAATATTGACTAATTTGTGAAATAATAAAATTTTAAGGGAATTAAATAGGATATAAATAACATGTTGAGCAAGAAAATGATTTTAAATTATATCATTTATGAATAATTATGGAATATAAAGTGTTAAATGAATAGTAAAATAATCTGATAAAAATACGAAAAGATGTGAGAAAACACCAGTTACTATAAGGAGTGATTTTGAAAGTATATATAAAAGTTTGAAAATAATTTGGAAAAAATTGGGTATCAACAGTAGGATGAGGTTTGGGCCTCGGGCCTTGGGCTATTCTAATTAGGCATTTTTTGGGCTGGCTAAAATAGGCTATGATTGAGATAAATGGGCTATTTGTTAAATACCAAGATAATTTAATTAAAACAATTTTATAAAATAATTACTAATTATAAAAAATAAATTTCATGCATATAAATGTTTTAAATATGGTTACTTAGTATTTAAAAAATACAAAAGACTAATTTCTGGTAAAAATAACACAAACTTATATGCATGGGCTATAATTACAATGGCTATAATTGTCGATTTGGCTATTTATGGAATAATTTGGTCTTAATAGGACCATAAACAATGGATTAATTCAATAAATGTCTTTGAAATCATTTATGATGCAATTTTTTAATTATTTATTGGAAATAAAGTACTGGACAATTTAATAAAATATGTAGAAAATTGTGAAAAAATACCAATTGATGCTAATGCATAATTTTGAAGGAATATATGCATTTTGAAATATTTTTTAGGAAAAATTGGGTATCAACAACAGGGTGAGATATTGTCCCAGGCTCCGGGCAGTGTTACAACAGGGCATTCAGGTGAGTAAAGGGCGCCCAAGAGGGGGAGGCCCGACCCATTGATGTGTTTCGTATAGTAGGCTAGAGGTCGTTGTGCCAGATGTTATCGTACATGTATGTTTTTATTTGTTACATAGGGGCACCATTCATATTTCATTATAGCTCTGCTAGTCGGGACAAGTTCCCTCATTTGTTTTTTCGTTTATGAGTGAGTTTCATGCTTTACACTTCATTTTCATGTTTGCTTCTGTTGGGAGATTCTGTGAGTGGTAGCCTATGTCTATTGTTTGTTTCTATTCACTATTTAAATATATGAGACTAGTAGTAAATTCATGTTGTCCAGTACGGTAGGCTTGATGTGATTCCTGAGTATAGTGGTTACGAGCTGTGATTCTTATGCTCCACCGGTGTGGGAGCCAGCACCTGTTGTAATTTTGTTGAAGGGAGTGATCTAGTGAAAGGTTCCAGTTGGTGGGACATATATATCCTATTTGTGATTTAGAGTTGAGGGCGAGACCCTCGTGATCTCTTGTGATTCGATATGTTTGAACCAGGCTGAGTACCGCGGTGGAAATTATACTAGGATGGGATCCTTGTGATCTGTTCATGTGCTTTAATTCTTTCCTTGTTATATTTTTTTGTAGGTTAGCATTGATAGAGAGTTGTGCTTGCCGGGCTTGTTTGATAGTTTCCTTATGTATTCCTCTTTTCATATTCAATCATTTTCGTTCTGTGCTCCTTGAGTTTAGCTTGCGGGGGTGTGTGCCCGGTGGTATTAGCTGTGGCTTGGTTATTTAGATGTCAAAGTATGAGGTCCTCGTGTTTTTTGCATTATTATCAGTGTGATGGAGGTTTGAAATAGAGTTCTATCGGATATGAGGCTAATTGTCGGTGCTGAGTGGATTTCGGGCAGCCATTGTGATCAGGAGTGTTAGTAAAGACTTATGTGTGGTGTGTTATGTTGTGTGGTCTTACCTTGTGGGTGTAGGCATGAGTTGATGTAGCTGGCTGAGACTGATACCGGATATGAATTTAGGATCGGGTCTTTTGCAAATGAAGAGAAGGTGAGAATTCGGGGTTTGAGGCTTATCGGTGTTGGTAGAAGGGCTAAATAACAGTTGATATGGTGTCGCCATGCTTATGTAGATTTCGGGTGACGTGGGATCACCCGCGGGTGTATTTTAGAAGTGTGCATTCAGTGATTGGATGAGTTCGAGGCCAATCTTGGCACGTTCGAGGACGAACATTTGTTTAAGAGGGGGAGAATGTAACGGCCGATCGGTCATTTTGAGAATTTAAGCTCCGTTCGGTGGCACAAGGTCTTGAACATCTTCATATTGTGTATATCAACCTGTATGCATGGTTAGATTCAGTTACCGGATGATTCGAAGTCGAATTAGAAGAAAGATTTTAGTTTTGGAAGCTTAAGCGGTGGAATTTGACCGGAATTAGACTTTTTATGTAAACGGCTCCGGAATAAGTTTTGGATTATGTCAACAGCTTCATATGGTGATTTTTAGCTTAGGCGTGCATCCGGATTTGGACCTGGAGGTCCGTGGAGTAATTTGAGGCAATTCGGCAAAAGTTGGAAAATTTGAAGTTTGGAAAATAGAGTAGTTTGATCACAGTTTCCTTTTTGGGATATTGAAGTCGGAATGCGATTCCGAGAGTTGGAGAAGCTCCATTATGTGAATTGGGACTTGTCTGCAAAATTTGGCATCATTCCGGGTTTAATTGATAGGTTTCAGCACGAGTTTAGAAGTTTGAAGATTTGAAAGTTCCTAAGTTGGATTATTGGTGCGATTCGTAGTTTCATCGTGTCTTGATGTGATTTGAGACCTTGAGAGAGTCCGTGTGAGGTTATATGACTTGTTTCTGTGTGTAGACGGGGTCCCGGAGGTCTCGGGTGTGTTCTGGGAGGGCTACGGGTAAATTTCTCTTATTTTTGAACTGTTGTTTTTCTGCTTCTGGTGTTCTCCTTCGCGATCGCGAACAACCTTTCTCGTTTGCGATGTGTTGTTGCCGACTACCTCGAAATCCTTCTTTTCTTTCGTGTTCAGCACTTCACGTTCGCGAAGCCTTGCATTTTTTATTCTTCGTGTTCGCATCCCCTCCCCCGCATTCGCATACTAGAAATTAGGGGTTGGGTGCTGTTGGTTATTTCTTCTCCGCGTTCGCATCAAGTACCACGTGTTCGCATAAGGTACTGCCTTTTTGTTCAATGCGTCCGCGCGCCTCCTCTCGCGATTGCATAACACTGCCTGCCCCCTTATACGCAATCGCATACGCCCTTCCACGATCGCGTAGCTCATTTTTTGACAGAAGCTATTTTCCTTCTACGCGATCACATTCTCTCGCAATCGCGATGGACAAATGCCTGGGAAGGCAGAATATATTCCAAAACCGATGGTTTAAATATTTTCCATGATTTAGTCTTTGCTTTTATCATTTAAAATTGTGTTTTTAGTTGGAAAAAAAATGTTGGTTTTTGAAAAAAATTTCTAAAATAAAAAATCGTGATTTTGAGGGACGAAATGGTATCGGAAATTAGTAATTTTTGTATGGTTAAACTCATATTGGAATGGGTATTCGGATTTTGTAAAAATTTTCGGGTTTCGAGGTGCGGGCCCGGGGGTCGTCTTTTGGACCGAGTTTTAGAATTTGTAAAATATTGAAGCTTTATTATCCGGAATAGTTCCTTATAAGTTTTATGTGTGTTTTGAAGTTGTTCTAGTTGGTTTTGAGCCGTACGGAGGCCTTTTTGCCGAGAAGTCTATTTTAGAGTACCGAGTTGTCGTCCTGGAGGTAAGTATCTTGCCTAACCTTGTGTGGGGGAGTTACCCCTTAGGATTTGATTCTTCTATGTGATTGTAGTCTGTGTATGCGAGGTGAAGAGTTTATGCTCGGACTTATTTGTAGAAGGTTGACCTCTTAGGGTTCTTAGGTCCTTATGTTCACCTTGTATGAAGTTGTTCTTGATACACTTGAGTTCCTATTTGCTAGTTTCCCCTCTACATGCTTTGATTAGAGCTAATTGCTTTAGGACCCACCCTTACTACCTACTTGACTCTGATTTGACTTAACCAAAGGTTTTACCTCTCTATCATCCTGCTAATTTTCATAAACTACCTATAATTAATTGAATTATTGAATATTCTTCATAATTGCTCAGCTTGATAAGGGCTTTAGATAACTTATATCTTAGTCGACTTGTCCTTACTTGAAATTATTTGAGTTGTGTTGTCTTCTCATTGTTGACTTGAATTTGTGGATTTGTTGCTTGTCTTGTTTTTCCTTGGTCAAGTTGTTCTCTTTACACTTAGTATTCTTTACCGTGATTATTCCTTGTGAATGATGTTTTACTGCTTCTTTGTGAATTGAAGTTCTTGTATTGATTTATTTGTCGTACCTTGTGTCACTGTCATGATTGCTTTGTATTTGATGTGGTGATGTACGAGTTTTCTACCGTGTTATAGTTGTTGTCTTTCATTGTTGCACTGCATATTTAAATTGGGGACTACAGACGTATTCTCGAAGATCCCCCCTTGTACTGCATATTTAAATTAGGGACTACAGACGTATTCTGGGAGATCCCTCTTGTAGTGCATATTTACTTTGGGACTACGGACGTATTCCAGGAGATCCCCCAGCACTGCATTTTTACTTTGGGACTACGAACGTATTCCGGGAGATCCCCCAACACTGCATATTTTTTGGGACTACGGACGTATTCCGGGAGATCCTCTGTATTGTGTGATAAATTCAGAACTATGGGACGAGATCCCCGTAGATGTTATCAAGGAATTATGTTTGGAAGACAATTATTTGGAAAGTCCAATTTGAAAAAAACAACTATCTTAAATAAAACTATGTTGAAGAATATCCCTTTGGAAGAGAATATTTGAAAAATGTTTATGCTAAATAAAATTGTGTTGAAGGATTTCCCTTTGGAAAAGAATATTTGAAAAATGTTTGTATTGAAGAAAACTATGTTTAAAGGACACTTTCTCTGGAAAAAATACATTTGAAAAGATTTTATCTTGAAGAAAACTATGTCTGAGAGACATCTCTTGGGAAAATTATATTTCAAATCAATTTCTCTTTCACTACTTCACTGAGGTTAGTCTTGATACTTACTGGGCACCGTTGTGGTGTGCTCATTCTACCCTTCTGCACATTTTTGTGCAGATCCAGGTATTGATCGTTAGTAGCTGTGAGGGTTCTTGCTAAGGAGACTCAAGGTAAACCTGCCGTCGCATTCGCAGGCTTCGGAGTCACCTTCCTATTCTGTATTTACATTGTTTATTTACACTGTTTTTACTTACTTCCAAACAGTTGTATTTAGAAGTTGTAGTAAACTTTATAGAGCTTATAACTCATACTCCCGGGTTTTGGGAACATGCATTGTATAAAGAATTATTCATTTCAGAAGAATATTAGATTTTTATTTATTATCGTTGTTATTCCATGAATATTAGGCTTACCTAGTCCTTAAGACTAGGTGCCATCACGATATCCAACGGAGGGAAATTTGGGTCATGACAAATGGTATGCATGCTTGCATGGACAAGTTTTCTATGCCAAACCCAGGGATCTTCGATCATAGAAGTAAGAAAAATTTGATCGCCAAACTTTTGTAAGTTTTTGATAGTATAGACATTTTGTCTCTATTACCTGAGAGAATGATATTACCTGATTCCTTTTCATATAAACCAGCCATGTTTCTTAAAATGAACCTCATAATCATTGTCACACAATTGACTGATGTTGAGAAGATTATAACCAAGTTCATCAACTAAATAGACTTCATCCACATCACATGTTGAACTTTAAGGAACTTTTCCAACACCAATAACATTTCCTTTGGATTTGTCACCAAAGGTAATTGTTCCTCCATCTAACTTGGTGCACTGATTTGAAAAATTATTTGTCACCCTTCATATGTTTGGAACACGCATTGCGGAGATACCATTTTCATTTTCTATTCTTCTTGGGGTTTTCCTGCAAAACAAGATTACTCATTTTTAGTTACCCAAGCCTGCTTGGATCCTGAATGGTTAGACTGCTGAGTGTTAGTTTGATTTGAAAATTTTGGTATCTAGACCCATCTCCTATTTTTTTTTGAACCTGCAATGATTTGAGGTATGACCTCTTTTACCACAGTAGGAGCAAGATGAGTTGTTAGAGTTACCAGAACCACTTTCGGCTCTAATTTTGTTCCTGCAATTGTTAGTGATATGGTCATTTTTACCACAAAAGGAACAAACGAGTTTCTTTTTGTGATTAGCAGTCTGATTTGACTTGACTGGACTGCGACTAGTGGTCCTTTGCAAGCCATTCAATTGAAGCTTGAGTTCATTTACTTCGTCTTGAAGCATATCATGTTCAATTTCGCACACTTCTAGTTTCAGGGCCCAGTCCTTATTTTCTCTCTCCTTCTCTCTCTTGACTTTTCTGAGCTCATTTGCCATTCTTTCTATGTCTGCAAGAGGAATATCAACAAATTCTTGAATTTCATAACAATTAGGGCACAAGGGAGTACGTACTTCACTAGTTCCTTCATCCGACGGTGAACGAGGTTTTCTTGAGTCATCTTCCTCATCGTTGTTGTCTATCATTAGCCCAAGTCCCCTGATTCTTCCTTGTCACTTAGAGCCATGAAGCATATGTTAGCAATTTCCGCGTGATCAAATTCTTCCTCATCTCTCCATGCTTCAAAAGCTTTCTTCTTTTGCATGTTTCTGCTAAGCTTCTTCTTTAATTCCGGACAGTCAGCTTGGATATGACCGAACTTTCCACATTCGTAACATCTTCCATCATTTTTATCAGCTTCATTGCTCACCCTTCCTTTCCTGAAGTTGGACTTACCTCTTATGTTATTTTTGTTTCTTCTCATCATGTTGGTCACGACTTGAGAGAGCATTGCAATGTTTTCATCTTTTTCTCCTTCTTCTTCTTCATCTTCATTTTCTGGTTCAGTCACAGCTTCCTTCAAAGCAACAAATTTCTTCTTCTCTTGAATTTGTTTGTGAAGATGAGTTTTCTCTAAAGCGATCAAATCACCTCTGATCTCATCATAGGAAATCTTGTCCAGATCTTGGCATTCCAAAGCAATGGCCTTTGGTTGCCAAATTTTAGGTAAACTTCTTAGGATCTTTCTAACCTATTCGCCACTTTTAATAGGTCTTCCAAATGATTTGAGATCTCCAAGAATTATGCTGAACCTGGAAAATATTTCTTCTACAGATTCACCATCCTTCATTTGAAATAACTCATAGTCCCGAGCCAAGAGGTTTATTCTAGTCTCTTTCACTTTATTGGTTCCTTTGTAAGTGAATTTCAGTTTATCGTACATTTCTTTTGCAGTCTCACAACTAGATATATTTTCATATTCTTCTCCACTGATAGCATTGTACAATAGAAGTAATAGGATGAATTGGAAGGTTTCCCTTTTGATCAAACGTCATACTTTGATGTCATATGACATAGTATACGTTTCCATGCGAACTTTCCAGTGAGTGAAATGCTGACCATTGAAGTAATAGGATCGAACCTGAGAGGTTCCTTCTTGAAAGAGAGCACTGACAACAGTATTTGATCCTATAATCTTTTCCTTACTAGCGGTTCAACAAAGGTTGTGAGCCTTGCTCTGATACCAATTAAAAGTTACAAGGGGGGGGGGGGGGGGGTTGAATTGTTGAATATTTAAATTTTAGTTGACTAACACAAGGATTAGTTGACTGACCACAGAACAGAATGAAAGTAAGCAGTAAATAGAAGTAAATAACACACAACGATTTATACTGGTTCAGTACCGTTATGGTACTTACATCCAGTTTTTCTTGGATCGCAAGGGTTCCCTTAAGATCTTTGAACAAAGTTACAATACAGATGGTTTTATCGCGTTCACCACCAATGAACAATATCAATACTTGAGTTCAAAATAGTTGACACAACTCTTTTTGGTGTTCTAGATCTCCCTATCTTTTCAGACATTGATAACTAAAGATTACAGTGTTTGAACTAAGAAGTAGACAGATTTAGAATACAATGTATGTAGTTGCACAGCCTTCTTCTTGATGGATCATCCTTCTTTATAGGAGAGAAAAGAGCCGTTGAGACTTCAACGAAATCAGAGGCACAAGATCTTTGATTAAGGGATTTGACCCAAGGGGTGCCTCTTTGAATCTTGCTCTTTGAAGAGCCCAGATTCGATTGTGACCTTCCTTGTCACAACTGCATTTAAGGAGTCGTTTACGCTTGGAGTAGCTTAATTCACGAGCTTCATTCTTCGTAATCCGTGATTGGCAATCTGAGTTCCTTTGATTGAGGACGAGTCAATATTCATTTTTATTTGCTATTTCGAATCCAGTAGCAATCTTGTTGAGTATCTCCATTCTTTCCTATTTATTTGTCCTACAAATATAAGATAAGATAATACTATCATCATTGAAACTTGAACTTAAACTTATCATGTGTCTTTAGGATATTCTTATGAAGGTCTAATCAATTTACATCAAGACCACGAATAGGTAAGGAAATATCTAAGCGACTCTGCTTCATTGAGACATTTATTTCTATTGGCATGAATTAGCTTACGAACTATGTACTTTCTGTTTAACGTGAATGCTGGTTTTTTTGGTTATGATTTACAAATTTCTCAGCTATGTTCATTTATCTTTCTGGTATGATTTACAGCCCACGCATTTAACACCAACATTTTTCTCCTTCATTTGTCAAATGGTCTGTTGAGAAAAAATTAATATAGACCATAGATATGTATGTGAAAAATTCTTGAAAGAGGGATAGCTATCAAGGTTATTGAAAGAGTTTTTTTCAACATCACTGTTTATATGAAAATTAGCAGAAATAGTGTCCAAGATTACAAAATCACATAGACCTTGTACATACAACACAAAGATTTACGTACAATGTATACATATACTCAGATTCATACATAGCTAACTTTTTTGTGCAAACCATTTTTATTCTACGTCCATTCATACAAGTCATATTGATTTTGTAGAAGACCGATAGAGTACAAAGGTTGATAATTAAAGAAAGGCCATACTACTGGTTCATCCTCCATTTTGATTTTTGTTTTTTTGTTTCGTCGTATATCTTTATTTTTTTAAAGATATGTTTATGCAAAATATATCTTTATATAAATCATAGGACTTGTCTCATTCTTCTAGTTACCTCGTTTGCTAATAACTAAATGGTTGGGCTTCTTTTTTGTAAATTTAAAATTTTAGTTACACTTTGATGCTAGGAGTTAACTATTAATTTATATTTACATGTTATTCAACTCACTTTAAGTTAGAATAAAATAATAAAATAATACTATATAATAATTAAAGTATTTAGAATAGTACTAAGTGCACTTTTTCCGAATATTATTGTTGTTGCAAATTTAACTAGTCAATTGGGCAGGTGAGACTTCTCTAATTGAATTTTGATTCCGCTATAAACTAGTAAATATGCTTTTGAATGTAATCAACCTAACTTTTTGTTCTGAAATTTTAAATTTATAGAGTTATTCATAGTTAAAATATTGAAGGTATTACAATTATTCAAAGTAGGAACCTTTAGAAGAATATCCCAATAGTTTTTTCTCATGATGTAAATGGGATATCTCACACCAGGGGCTCTATGAATTTTGCTGCGCATCGACGGAGATTGGTAATTTTCACCTTTATTTTCCTTGGTTTTGTTTAAACACAATTGAACTTTTTAAAAAAATTATATATCCTGTTAATTTTGCAGGAATAGTTAAAAGAGGGACCAGTTATCACGACCCAACCTATCCTCTGTTGGGTGTCGTGATGGCACCTAGTCTTATGGACTAGGTAAACCTAACATTAACTGAATAACAACAATATTTAAACTAACATATGACAATTGCAAAATAAAAAACTCTATACAATTTTACAATCCCAAAACTGGTAGTACAAATCATAAGCTCTACTAGTATGCTAGAAAAACCTCTAAATACAATTGTTTCGAAACAAGGATAAATAGTGTAGATACAACAACTGAAGATGACTCTGAAGCCTGCGAACGCAGCAGCAGATTTATCTTGAGTCTCCACTGCAAAGTCTGAACGGCTAGCTAACGATCGATTGACTCCGAAATACCTGGACCTACACAAAAATATGCAGAAGTGTAGTATGAGTACACCACAGCGGTACCCAGCAAGTATCAGGACTAACCTCAGTGGAGTAGTGACGAGGAAAAATCAAAACACCTCATGGACTAAATAACCTGAGCAAGTATAAGTGGAGAACTAACAGAATGCAACAATACTACGCATAATGAAAATAATGATACAGTACTTACCATAAGAAATAGAAACTATCATTAACAATGGAACACCACAAGAAATAACACATAAGAGTAAGGTGAACACACTTTCAACCCGGTGAATACAACTAAAAGGACATGTAGCAACTAGATGAAAATAACCACTTGCACATCAGGTTTTATCCAATAATCTCCACGAGGTATCGAACTTCAAAATATTCATAATTCACGGGTATCAATTTGTGAACCCTAAACACTTGGCGTCCTGTGACTTCATTACAACCTACAATTGCACGGACGATGCACGTGCCAATAGAACTAGACGAGGGTGTGTAAAAATGATCAATAACATTAGGATCCATTTTCTTGAATCGTTAGGGGTAATTAATTATGTGTATGCTTGTGCCAGTGTTCTATCACAGTTCAAGCCAACTAATAAAAATAAAAATAATGAATGACACATAAGAAACGATCACCACAAAATGAATTCGGTATAACTCACATAGGGTAGGCACACCACTACAGAAATAACAACAATAACAATGTCCCCAGGCCATCACAAGTCATCACAATCAATCCCCGACATCGTCCACCTTGTCTCGCCACATGCACAATAATAAAGTAAATGCTCGCCTTGTCTCGCCACACGTGCATAATAATGTTCTCACCTTGTCACGCCACATGCGCAACCCAGATATCTAGCCCGCCTTGTCACGCCGCATGTACAAATATCAATAGTAACAATAGCACGGCAAAAACCTCGTGCAACACCATAACATCCGCACGGCAGAAACCTAGTGCACAACATGTACAACAACAATAATAACAATAACACAAGAGTACTACAAATAAATCAACTCACAAAGTCTATAACTCAATGAAACGGAATAAACGAACTCACAAGGAAAGACACAACAGAAAATAACGATACCACCTAGTAATAGCTCAACAAGGAAGAGATATGTGTAGCTGTTACGCTCCATGTTTTTGAACGTGAAAGTACGCCATGAGTAAATTGATGAAAGCTCGGAAATGAGATGTTACATTTCGCATTTTAGTACGTTAAAAGTTTTGTCGTAAGTTAATCGACGTAATTTCGGGAATGAGATCATTTTGAAATTATAAGCATTATGCTATTCAAAACAAGTGATAAGTAAATTCTTGAAGGTGAGATGGTAAGCGAATCGAAGAAATGAGTTTCATCGAACTTTGACATTTTGGGATAAAATATGGTCCAAACTATAATACCCGTATTTAACATGTGATATACCTTACATTTTATGCGCATGAATGATAAAAATACACTTGTTATGTGC
>ML423360.1:3048-56963 GCA_005239525.1 Nicotiana knightiana | reverse complement strand
TTATGTTTAATTACTAAATTCGGTTAACCTGAATGTGTATATCAACGAAAAATTTTGACGGACAACTAAAAAAATAACAATTATGTGTTACTAATAGAATTATTTCATAAGAATATTTTAATTCATAATATGTTTGTCAATTTTTATATTTTTAGTAAATATATATTTAATTATCAAATATTTAACAAAGTAAGATTGAAATAATATGTAAGTAACAAAAAACCCGAAAACCCGACAAAACCAAACCAATCCAAACCGATATAATTGGTTTGGTTAGGTTTTGATAAAATCCGAACCAACCCGGTCCATGTACACCCCTAGTAGGGGGATCTCCTAGGATACCCGTAGTCCCAAAGTAAATATGCAGGGGGATCTCCCGGGATACCGTCCCGTAGTCCCAAAGTAAATATGCAGGGGGATCTCCTGAGATACCGTCCCATAGTCCCATAGTAAATATGCAAGGGGATCTCCCAGGATACCGTCCCGTAGTTCCAAAGTAAATATGTAGGGGGATCTCCCGGGATACCGTCCCGTAGTCCCAAAGTAAATACGCAGCCACAACAAGAAGACATTCATATATAGAGTGCAAAAATACAAGGCAACAAGTAGTTCTAGCCTAACATGCTTCACGTAGTACGATTAAAGCAACTTAAACAAATAGGCAATTCAAGTAAACTAGGAATGCTTTTCTGAACTAACATAGGCTATAATGCAAGTAGAATACAGCAGGTAAGAAAGAAACTCAGTCTAAATATTTAAAGTAAAACCGGATTTTCAACAATTAGCACAAGTACGCGCTCGTCACCTCACGTACAAGGCATTCAATTACCAAATATCACATCCTAAGGGGAAAGGTCCCCCACACAAGGTTAGACAAGCCACTTACCTCGAACCGGCTCAAAATCAACTCGAAACCACACGTTTGCCACGAGTATCCTATTCCAAATGGCCCAAATCTATACAATTCAATTACATATCATAAATAACATCTCATGCAACTGATTTTTACTGTTTAATTCAAGCTAAGGCGCGAAATTAGGTAAAATTACCAAAATGCCCCTTGGGCCCACGTCTCGGAATCGGGTAAAAGTTATATTTTCCGGACACCCATTCACTCACGAACTCATTCAACCAGAAACAATCGAAATCCGATGCCAAAAACCCCATAATTTTTAGAATTTCGGGTTGGGGAAATTTCATCAATTTCCTATGGTTTTCCCCCCATTTTTGATAATTAAACTAAGGAAAAAACGGGGATTAATGGTCTAACAATGAATTAGGATTAGAAAAATGTTACCTATGATCCTTCTCTTCAAAACCCACAGAAAATCGCCAATTCTTGAGCCCTTACACGATTTTTAGACTTATGAAATAAACTCTCAGATTTTTGGAATAAAACACACAGGGATGTCGCACCTGCGAAAAAAGCATCGCAGGTGAGGAAATCACTTAAGTTACACTGGGGCTGCACCTGCGGTCGTTTGGTCGCGCCTGCGGTCCCGCACCTGTGGAACCAAGGTCCTCCTACACTTAACACATTCGTTATTCCTCGAACGAGCATAAAGACATACCTGAAGTAGTGAAATGATGAGGGTAACTGCTGCGCATATCCTGCTAGGTCTCCCAGGTCGCCTCCTCGGCCGGCTGACCCTGCCACTAAACCTTTACTGAAGCAATGTTCTTTGACCTGAGCCTTCTGACCTGCCTGTCCAATATAGCTAGAGGCTCCTCAACATATGATAGATCCTTGTCCAATTGGACTGAGCTGAAATCCAAGACAGGAGACGGGTCATCGTGATACCTCCGGAGCATCGAAACATGAAATACCGGATGAACTCCTGCCAAGCTGGGAGGTAAGGCAAGCTCATAAGCAACCTCCCCAACACGCCTCAATATCTCAAAAGGGCCAATAAACCTCGGACTCAACTTACCTTTCTTCCCAAATCTCATAATGCCCTTCATAGGCGAAACCCGAAGCAGAACCCGCTCTCCGACCATATATGAAACATCACGAACCTTCCGGTCCGCGTAACTCTTCTGTCTGGACTGGGTTGTACGGAGTCTATCTTGAATCACCTTGACCTTCTCCAATGCATCCTGAACCAACTCTGTGCCCAATAGCCTGGCCTCACCCGGATCAAACCAACCCACCGGAGATCTGCACCTCATACCATATAAAGCCTCATACGACGCCATCTGAATGCTGGATTGATAACTGTTGTTGTAAGCAAACTCCGCCAATGGCAGGAAATGATCCCAAGACCCTCCAAACTCAATCACACACGCACGAAGCATATCCTCAAGAATCTGAATAGTGCGCTCGGACTGTCCGTCCGTCTGGGGGTGAAATGGTGTGCTCAACTCCACCCTGGTACCTAACTCCTGCTGAAAGGCTCTCCAAAACCGTGAAGCGAACTGAGTACCTCTGTCCAAGATAATAGAAACTGGAATACCATGCAGACGAATGATCTCCCGAATATAAATCTCCACCAACCACTCCAATGAATAAGTAGTCAGTACCAGAATGAAATGGGCTGATTTGGTCAGCCGATCCACAATCACCCAAATAGCATCATGCTTCCTCAAAGCCCGAGGAAGCCCAACCACAAAATCCGTGGTGATCCGCTACTTCCACTCTGGAAGCTCGATCTGCTGAAGTAACCCTCCCGGTCTCTGATGCTCACATTTGACCTGATGACAGTAGAGAGACTTGGCTACAAACTCAGCTATATCATTCTTCATTCCTCGCCACCAATAGTGCTGCTTCAAATCCTGATACATCTTCGCAGCACCCGGGTGGATGGAATACCGCGAACTATGGGCCTCTGCTAAAATCAACTCCCGAAGCCCATCAACATTGAGCACACAAATCCGACCCTGCATCCTCAATACCCCGTCATCTCCAATCATCACATCTCTGGCATCACCGTGCTGGACCGTGTCCTTGAGGACAAGCAAATGAGGATCATCGTACTGTCGCTCCCTGATACGATCAAATAAGGAAGACCAAGAAACCACACACTCTAATACCCGACAAGGCTCAGAAAGATCCAATCTCACGAACTGACTGGCTAAGGACTGAACATCTAAGGCTAGAGGCCTCTCAGCTGCATGAAGGTATGGCAAACTCCCCAAACTCTCCGCCCGGCGACTCAAGGCATCGGCCACCACATTGGCCTTCCCCGGGTGGTATAATATAGTGATGTCATAGTCCTTTAGCAACTCTAACCATCTACGCTGGCGCAAATTTAGATCCTTCTGCCTGAATATGTGCTGCAAACTCCGGTGGTCAGTATAAATCTCACAGGGCACACCGTACAAATAATGACGCCAGATATTCAAGGCATGAACAATGGCAGCTAACTCAAGGTCATGGACAGGAGTAATTCTTCTCATGTATCTTCAACTGTCTGGACGAGTAGGCAATAACCCTACCGTCCTGCATCAACACCGCTCCAAGGCCAACTCGCGAGGCATTACAATAAACTGTACAAGACCCCGAACCAGTAGGCAATATCAAGATTAGGGCTGTAGTCAAAGCTGTCTTGAGCTTATGAAAGCTCTCCTCACACTCCTCTTCCCACTGAAATGGAGCACTCTTATGGGTCAATCTAGTCATAGGGGCTGCAATCGATGAAAATCACTCCACAAAACGGTGGTAGTAACCTGCCAAGCCAAGGAAACTGCGAATCTCTGTAACTGAGGACGGCCTGGGCCAACTCTGCACGGCCTCTACCTTCTTCGGATCCACTCGAATACCCTCACTCGATACCACGTGGCCTAAGAATTCCACAGAACTCAACGAAAACTCACATTTTGAGAACTTTGCATAAAACTTCTTCTCTCTCGAGGTCTGAAGCACTGTCCTTAGGTGCTGCTCATGATCTTCCCGACTCCGAGAGTAAACAAGAATATCATCTATGAAAACAATCAAGAACGAGTTGAGATATGGCCTGAACACACCGTGCATCAAATGCATAAATGCTGCGGGGGCATTAGTCAGCCCGAATGACATAACTAGAAACTCGTAATGGCCATACCGAGTCCTGAAAGTAGTCTTCGGGATATCCGACTCCCGAATCTTCAACTGATGGTAACCTGAGCACAAATCAATCTTAGAAAATACCTGTGCGCCCTGAAGCTGGTCAAATAAATCATCAATACGAGGCAAGGGATAACGGTTCTTCACTGTAACCCTGTTCAACTGGCGATAATTAATACACATGCGCATAGAACCATCCTTTTTTCTTCACAAACAAGACAAGAGCACCCCAAGGTGAAACACTGGGTCGAATAAAACCCTCAAGAAATTCTTGTAACTGATCCTTCAACTCCTTCAACTCAGGAGGAGCCATACAGTACGGAGGAATGGAAATGGGCTGAGTGCCCGACAACAAATCAATGCCAAAATCAATGTCTCTATCGGGCAACATGCCCGGAAGGTCAGCTGGAAATACATCGGGATAATCCCATACCACTAGAACTGAATCAATAGAAGGGGTATCAACACTGACATCTCTCACATAAGGTAAATGCGCGGCACACCCCTTCTCAACCATACGTTGAGCTTTAAGGAAAGAGACAACTCTACTGGGAGTGTGATCTAAGGTACCACTCCACTCAACATGCGGAATACCTGGCATAGCCAGCGTCATGGTCTTGACGTGACAATCAAGAATAGCATAATGGGGCGACAACCAGTCCATGCCTAAGATAATATCAAAATCCACCATATCGAGTAACAATAAATCCGCAGTGGTCTCAAAACCACGAATAGTAACCAAACACGACCGATAAATGAGGTCCACAATAAGAGAATCTCCCATAGGAGTAGAAACATAAACAGGAGAGCTCAAAGAATCTCGGGCTATACCCAAATGCGGAGAAAAATAAGAAGACACATAGGAATACATGGAGCCTGGATCGAATAGAAGCAATGCATCTCTGTGACAAACCAGTGTAATACCTGTAAGGCAACAGTCTCGGTACGAGCAGGAATAGCATAATATCTGGCCTGGCCTCCCTCTCGAGGGCGACCTCTACCTCCTCGACCTCCTGGGGTAGCAGCTGGAGCTGTGATCATGGCCTGAGAACCCTGCTAAGCACGCTGTGGCTGAAAAGTCTGTGAAGATGCACCCCTAATAAGTCTGGGGCAGTCCCTAACCACATGGCGTGTATCTCCACACTCGAAACAAGCTCTGGGAGGACGTGGTGGCTGTGACTAGCTAGGGCCAGGTCTGCTAGACTGACCTCTGAAAGCACCTCGCGTAGGAGGCGCGCTAGAAACTGGAGGTGCATAGAAAGGCTCCTGAGGCCTGGGTGGAGCTGGGGTACCGCTGGCTGCTGGAAGAGATGAATGAACTGGGCGGACCATATAACCCCTACCATGTCGACCTGCTGCTGGGGTACGGGCACCAGAGTAGTGGCCCGACTCTCGAGACCTCTTGGCCTCTCTCTCCTCTCTCTCCCTAGCGAGCATACCCTCGATCCTCCTAGCAATGCTCACTACCTGCTGATAAGGAATGTCAATCTCCAACTCTCGAGCCATGCTAGATCTGATGGGTGGGATAAGACCCTCAATGAACCGGTGAACCCTCTCGCGGACAGTAGAAACCAAAGCCGGTGCATGGCTAGCCAATCTGGTGTAACGGATGGCATACTCTGAAACTGTCATAGCACCCTGGCGCAAATGCTCAAACTCTGCGCACCATGCGTCCCTGAGGCTCTGAGGAACAAACTCTCTCAAGAATATGTCTGAGAACTGGGTCCAGGTCAGTGAAGCAGCCTCGTCTGGACTGTCTAACTCATAGGTTCGCCACCAATCATAGGCGGCTTCGTGAAGCTGGAAGGTAGTAAAGGAAACCCCACTAGATCCGGCTATGCCCATAGTGCGAAGAATATGGTGGCACTCCTCTAGAAACTCCAAGGCATCATCTGATGCTAGTCCACTGAATACCGAAGGGTCATACTTCTTGAACCTCCCAAGTCTCCGCTGCTCGTCCTCTGAAGCAGCTGACCCATATGCGGGCTGAACTGGCACTACGGGCGGTGCAGGAATGATCTCTGGGACCTGCTCCACATGCACTCGCTGCTCAGGAGTGCGGGTGGCGGGAGTCTGTGCTCCTCCCCCGGCCTGGGATGTGGCTGCAGCAAGGGGAAGCAATCATGCCTGAGCCAGAGTGGTGTACATAGACATGAACTGAGCTAACGTCTCCTGAAGGGCTGGAGTAGTAGTGGCAGTAGGCATGTCAGGTGCCTGGACTTCGACTGGATCTGCTGGTGGTACCTCGGCGGCAGCTCGCGCAGGTACTCTCGCTGCACCACGTGCATGTCCTCGGCCTCTACCTCGGCCCCAGCCTCTGATGGCTGCTGTAGGGGGCACGTGTGCCTGATCGTCTCGAGTAGCACGTGTCCTCACAATCTGTGAGAGAATAGAAGACAGAAGTTTAGAATTGATGTCGAAAATATGGCACGAAAAGGAAATCAATGAAGTGAAGATTTTTCCTAAACAGTTACATAGCCTCTCGTAGATAAGTACAGACTTCTCCATACCGATTAACGAGACTCTAATAAACCGGCCTGTGTTCCGTGACTCCTATGAACCTAGAGCTTTGATACCAACTTGTCAAGACCCCAGTTCACCCTCCGTGAACATGTCGTGATGGCACCTAGTCCCAATAACTAGATAAGCCTAACAATGCGGAAAAAACAACATAACTTGCGGAATAATTAAGTGAAAACTGAACAATCTAAAAGAAAGACTGTATATAAATGCCGTTCGGCATATACAACTCAAAAATAATATGGAAGTCTACAATATCACCTCGAAACCCGGAAACTCACGGGAAACACAGGCTAACAGAAATATAATACACTGCTCTAACTCCAGAATGTCTACACAACTGTAAGGAAGGAAAAACTTTTCACAAAAGCTGGAGTAAGATAGAGACTCCTGGTCTGCGGACGCGGCAGATGTACCTCGAAGTCTCTGCTGGATCTCTTAACCTCGGAGATAGGGCGCCTGAGTGGAGGTACCTGGATCTGCACATGAAAAACATGCACAGAAGGGGCATGAGTACACCACAACGGTACTCAGTAAGTGCCAAGCCAAACCTCGGTCAGGTAGTGACGAGGAAAGTCAGGGCCCAACTGAGGTTAATCAATATAATTGGAATTTATAGAAAGAAAACCGACAGTAATAATGAATACAACAGTGAATTAATATAGGTCAAACAAGGCAATAACAAAACACAAGAACAGGGTAAAAACGGAATACGAACAACTCAATAACGATGGTAATAATGAGGATCTCTGAGGATACCGTCCTGTAGTCCTTTTCTCAACTGTCTAGTGGATCTCCCGGGATACCATCCTGTAGCCCATCATATTTATATCTGAAGGATCTGCCGGGATACCATCCCGTAGTCCAGCTATCAGTGTGCAGAGGGATCTCTCCGGATACCGTCCCGTAGTCCCAAAATAAATATGCAGGGGGATCTCTCGGGATACCATGTCGTAGTCCCAAGGTAAATATACAGGGGGATCTCCCAGGATACCGTCCCGTAGTCCCAAAGTAAATATGCAGGGGGATCTCCCGGGATACCGTCCCGTAGTCCCAAAGTAAATATGCAGGGGGATCTCCTGGGATACCGTCACGTAGTCCCAAAGTAAATATGCAGGGGGATCTCCTGGGATACCGTCCCGTAGTCCCAAATTAAATATGCAGGGGGATCTCCCGGGATACCGTCCCATAGTTCCAAAGTAAATATATAGGGGGATCTCCCGGGATACCGTCCCGTAGTCCCAAAGTAAATACGCAGCCACAACAAGAAGACATTCATATATAGAGTGCAAAAATACAAGGCAACAAGTAGTTCTAGCCTAACATGCTTCATGTAGTACAATTAAAGCAACTTAAGCAAATAGGAAATTCAAGTCAACTAGGAATACTTTTCTGAACTAACATAGGCTATAATTGCAAGTAGAATAAAGCAGGTAAGAAAGAAACTCAGTCTAAATATTTAAAGTAAAACCGGATTTTCAACAATTAGCACAAGTACGCGCTCGTCACCTCACGTACAAGGCATTCAGTTACCAAATATCACATCCTAAGGGGAAAGGTCCCCCAAACAAGGTTAGACAAGCCACTTACCTGGAACCGGCTCAAAATCAACTCGAAACCACACGTTTTCCACGAGTATCCGCCTCCAAATGACCCAAATCTAGATAATTCAATTACATATTGTAAATAAGATCTCATGCAACTGATTTTTACAGTTTAATTCAAGCTAAGACGCGAAATTAGATAAAATAACCAAAACGCTCCTCAGGCCCACATCTCAGAATCGGGTAAAGTTAAATTTTCCGGACACCCATTCACTCACAGACTCATTCAACCAGAAACAATCAAAATCCGATGCCAAAAACCCTATAATTTTCAGAATTTTGGGTTGGGGAAATTTCATCAATTTCCTATGGTTTCCCCTATTTTTGATAATTAAACTAAAGAAAACAACAGGGATTAATGGTCTAACAATGAATTAGGATTAGAAAAATGTTATCTATGATCCTTCTCTTCAAAACCCACAGAAAATCACCAATTCTTGAGCCCTTACACAATTTTTAGACTTATGAAATAAACCCTTGGATTTTTGGAATAAAACACACAGGATCTTGCGCCTGCGGTCCCGATCACCGCACCTGCGGTCCCGATCACCGCACCTGCAAAAAAGCATCGCAGGTGCGTAAATCACTTAAGTTACACTGGGGCCGCACCTGCGGTCATTTGGTCGCGCCTGCGGTCCCGCACCTGTGGAACTCAGGTCACACCTGCAACCACGGGTCAAATCTCCCCTCTATCACACATGCGATCAAACCCCATGCGCCTGCGAGTCCGCACCTGCGGAAAAACCTTCGTAGGTGCGATGACACCAGAAGAGGCCTGGTTCAGCAGTAGCTAAGTCCCAAATTTTCTCCCGCTAAGCATCCGAAACAACCCCGAGGCCCCCAAAACCTCAAACAAAACCACCAACCAACCTTAACACCTTATTTGAACTAGGTCGAGCCTTAAAAACACGTCTCATAACATCAAAATCATCGATTACGCATAGGTTCAAGCCTAGGAACTTAGGAAAATTCTAGAATTCACATCCGACGCCGAAACAGGTCTAAACTCATCCGAATGACCTCAAATTTTGCACACACATCCCAAATGACATGAAGGAACTACTAAAACTTCCGAAATTCCATTCTGACCCTCGGATCAAAAATTCACTATCGGGCTGGAAACTCCAAAAATTCAAACTTCGGTATTTCAAGCCTGAATGAGCTACGGACTTCCAAAATACATTCCAAACATGCTCCCAACCCCAAAATCACCTAAAGGAGCTAACAGAACCATCAAATTTCCATTCCAAGGCCGTCTTCACACTGCTCTAACTACGGGCAACTTTCCAACACTTAAGCCCTCATTTAGGGACTAAATGTCCCAGAACTCTCCGAAACTCAAAACCGAACGTCCCGGCAATTCAATTTAGTAGAAATATACTTGGGGAAAATAGTTAATAGGGGATCGGGGCATTAATTCTTAAGACAATCGGCCGGGTCGTCACAATAATCGTATTTATTGGAGAACATTAAGGCTCGCCAACTTGAGGATCCTCACTTGTTAGGTTGAAAGAAATGATGCAACAAGGTGGTACTAAAAAGTTTGTGATTGAGGATGATGGTGTTATGCGGCTTCATGGCCGAATTTGTGTTCTGAATGTTGAGGGGTTGAGAGAGTTGATCCTTGAGGAGGCTCATAGTTCACGGTATTCCATTCACCCATGTGTCATGAAAATGTATCGTGATTTAAAGAAGCATTATGGTGGCGGAAGATGAAGAAAGACATTGTTGGACATATTTCTCGATGTTTGAATTCTCTACAGGTGTAGTATGAATATCATAAACACGATGGTTTGACTCAGAAGTGGTTATACCAGAGTGGAAGTGTGAGAGCATCACTATACACTATGGGGTAGGCTTACTACAGACCTTGAGGAAGTAAGACATTGTTTGGGTCATTATGGACCAGTTGACCAAGTCCGTGTAGTTTATTCAGGTGATAAATTCCTATTCTTTATAGTGGTTGAATCAGATTTACATCAAGGAGATTATTCGCCTTAACGTTATGCCCATTTATATCATTTCAGACCATAGCCGTAGTTTACTTCACACTTTTGAAGAGTTGTGGAGCGTGAGTTGGGCATAGAGATTGAGTTGAGTACTGCGTTTCACCCTCAGACGAACAGGTAGTCTGAGCGGACCATTCATAATTTGGAGGATATGTTGAGGGCATGCACTATTGATTTATTAGGTTAGTAGGACTAGTTTCTAACTCTAGCAGAATTTTCCTACAAGAACAACTATCAATTGAGTATCCAGATGGATCCGTATGACACCTTATATGCTACTGAATGTCTTTCTCCAGTTAGTTGGTTTGAGCTTGCTAATGATAGATTTTTGGGCACAAATTTAATTTGTGATACTTTAGAGAAGGTGAAATTAATTCAGGAGCGCCTTCGTATAATGCAATCCAGGTAAAAGAGTTATGCAAATAGGAATATTCGTGATGTGGCTTACATGGAGGGTTAGAAGGTTCTTCTTCGAGTTTCGTCTATGAAGGGCATGATGCGATTTGGGAAGAAGGGAAAATTGAGCCCGAGGTTCATTGGTCCGTTTGAGATTTTGGAGAGAGTTGGGAGGTTTCTTATAGGCTTACATTGCCTCCTATACTAGTAGGGTGCATCCAGTATTTCATATTTCTATGCTTCGAAAGTTCCATGAAGATAGATCACATGTTTTTGACTTCAACACGATACAACTTGATAAGAAGTTGACCTGTGAGGAAGAGCCGGTGGCTATTCTAGTTTGGTAGGTTCAGAAGTTGAGAGCTAAGGATATTCCTTCTGTGAAAGTGTGCTGGAGAGGTGAGCCGACTGAGAAGGCTACTTGGGAGTCCAAGTTTGACATGAGAAGTAGATATCCATATCTTTTTACCAGTCCAGGTACATCTCTATGTTTTTTCGAGGAAGAACATTTATTTTAGAGGGGGAAAATGTAATGACCCGATAGGTCATTTTGAGTTCTAGCTCCCCCTTTTATAATTCGAGGCCTTTCAAAGCGATATTTGATGATTTATAACTTGCGTGCATGGTACATGTTGATTTTCAAAAAGGCTAAATGTGAATTTTTAAAGAAAGTTAGTTTTTGAACTTCAGAATGGCTAAAGTTGCCCACGATCAACATTTTTGGTAAAGAATCTCAAATCAGTATTTTTACAATTCCGATTGGTTTGTATTATGAATTTTTACTTGTACGCATGTTTGGTTTGGGCCCCGTTGGGCCCGAGAGTGTTTCGGTGCGTTATGTGAAACGTTGGAACTTTGAAGTATGAACTTTGAAGTTCTTGAGTTTTGATCTTTGGTTCTTGATTTTAGATGCTATTTTGATGATTTGAGCTTATGAGCGATTTTGTATGGTATAATTACACTTATGTCGATGATCTTATAGGAGCGTGAGAGGCTCGGGTGAGGTTTGGATGAGTTTCGAACTGTTTTTGGCATAGCTGGGAATTTCAGGTGCTGCAGACCTCACATTTCGAGTGTCTATTCGCAAATACGAGCCTTGAATTTGCAAGTGTTAGCTCGCACTTGCGAAGTAGGGAAGGGACTGGGAAAATTTGCATTTGGCAAAGTTCAGGTCACTTTTTCAAGGTGGTCAGGTATCGTAATTGCGAGACTTGGGTTGCAATCGCAACACTAGTGAGTGGTGGGACAACTTGGTTTGCTTTTGAAAGGGATTGGTCCTTCACAAATGCAAAGGTTTAGTTGCATTTGCAATATCTTAGGGGTTCAGACACTGTTCGCATTTGCAATCAGTGGTTCGCTTTTGCAAACATCGTAATCTCCAATCAATCCATGCCGTTGATCTTTGATAAATCTAACGGCCTAGAACTCCCCTCCCCCTAAGTATATATATGTCCCAACCATCTCTTACCCCTCTCATTTCACACACCCCTTACTCTCTCACATCTCTCACTCCCTAGCAGCCCGCAAACCCTAAACCACCACCAAAACCTAGCCGCCTCTCCGCCCTAAACCACCACCAAACCCTAGCCGCCCTCATATCCCCCTCCCACATCGCCGCCGGAAATCGCCTAAGGCGGCGACGGAACCTAAAACCATCCTACTCTCTCCCCTTACTCATCCTAAACATCACCTCACCCTAAAACCCCACCAAAAACTAACAAATCTACACCTCAAAAATGACTGAAACCCTAACACCGTCCTAACCCCGCTGCCGAAAATCGTCTACGGCTCCAGCGGTGGTGGACCTCCAAAACCACTCAAACTCACCCCATACCATCTCCTCACCTCCATGAACTTCACCCTACCAACCAAATCCCCAAAAATCCTACCAAAAATGGCAGATCTTAGATCTGAGATTTTAAAAACCCTAAAATTCAAGGTTAGATCTCCTTTTTTTAATATTAGTCTGTTATTTTCCGTTCTGTTTTCTTCCTTATTTTTTTTATTAGTGCATGTTTTATTGTTTTTACTGTTTTATTTATTATTGTTTGATTATTCTGTTTACATTAATTAATTAATTAAACGGACTTAACTAAGATGAGGTAAAACAATGTTAGATTAGTTTACTTTTCCTTTTTTGCTTTCTATTTTTTATTTTATTTTTTATCGTCACTATATGTTTATCTTCATTAATTTTGCATTTCTGTTTTGTTTATTTATTTTGTTAAACTAATTATTGTTATTTTATTATTAATTATTTGTTATTTTATTTAGTTATTGTTTGAGAACTGGGCCTCACTGAAGTGGCTCGTTCTATCAGACTGTCACGACCCCAAACCTAAACCAGCCATGATGACGCCTATCATGGAACTAGTCTAGCCAACAATCACATAATTACAGTTTCTTTATAAAATCCCAACCATTTTTCAAGCATTTCATAAAGTATATAGAATTTACTAAATACATTAGGCCAATAAACAATTAAAAAGTCCAACCAACCCCAAAAACCGGAGTCAACATGTCATGAGCATCTAAGAGAAATATGCCAAAGGTATACTATTATAATACAAAACCTCCGAACAAATAGCTAGATACAACAAAGAAGGGAGAACAGAGATGTTGCGGACACTGAACAATCCCGAACTCCGGCTCCGCACATAATAGATAGCTAATGCTCGGTATCTGCACACAGGGGTGCAGGGAGTAATGTAAGTACGCCAACTCAGTAGTAATGAAAATAAATCAAGTCTAAGCGGCAAGAAACACATAAAAATCAATATCATCAATTCACAATATGCACAACCTTTCTTTCCAACAATATATACATAGATATGTGAAATCATCATGCCTTAAAACCAACTTCAGGAACAAAATCCTTTGAAAAATGTGTTTTTCAAACAATTTCAAACCGAAAGATTTAGTGTAAAAATGAAATAAATCATAAGTAGCCCCTCGGGCAAAAACATGAATCATAAATCGCCCCTCGGGTAGAACATCACTCAGAACCTCACAGCCACTCAGTATCATCCCCTCAGGCAACCTCACTGTCACTCATGTCTCCCAATTACTCATCACTCGACACTCAACACTCAGTAGGTATCTCCGCTCACTGGGGGTGTGTACAGACTCCGGAGGGGCTCCTTCAGCCCAAGCGCTAATATCAAGCCACCTCATGGCGTATCATATCCTCACAATCAGGCCCTCAGCCTCACTCAGTCAGAAACTCTCAAAAGCTCCTCGGGCGTATCAGTAAAACGGGGTACTCGACCCAAAAAATTATTTTATATCTTAAAATAGGGTAAACCAGGCTGAGTTTCGAAAACAGTAAGTACAATGTGACTGAGTGTAAATCATCAATAAACAGTGAGGAAATAACAGTAAAAAGCCCCCAAGGGGTCTAAACAAGTCGGCACGAGGCCCCAAACATGGCTTATAGATCAAATATAACAATAGTCTTTAGAACACAGTTTAACATATGATTCAAAGTAAAATACGCAACTCAATAGTTTCCGTGGAGAGGACCAAGTCCAATCCAAAAATTAGTTCGTGCCACATACTCGTTATCCGACATGTGCACCATTCTAAAAAAAACAGTGAGAAATATAAAGTTCGGGGTTTCATACCCTCAGGACAAGATTTATAACCATTACTTACCTCTACCAGACCACAATACTAGTCCGCGATGCTCTTGCCCCTCAAATTGGCTCCCGATTGCTCCGAATCTAACCAAAACCTAACATCATCAATATACGCTAAAGGAACACAACCCTATCGAAAACTATCAATTTATACAAAAATCTCAAAATTCGGCCAAACCCGAGCCCCGGGGCTCATGTCTTGGAATTCGATAAAATTTACATCACTAGAAACCTCGTCCTCCCACGATTCTACACATACCAAGAACACCACAATCGGACCACAATTGCCTACCCAAATCGCCAAAAGAATTTTCCAAACCTCCTCCCATTTTTTTCCAAACTTTTTCTACTTTAATCCTTCAAATTACAAGCCTAATCCGAACAAAATAGCATAGAAACGACTTCTATAATCCGGGAACTTACCTCCACTGAAGAACCTCGAATTAGAACTTACCTGCACTGAAGACACTCGAATTCTTTCTTCAATTTGCCCCCAAATAAGCTTCAACTGCATGCAACAATGGTAGAATAACCAAAATTTCGCGGAGGCACTCTTTTATACTGTTCTGCCATGCTAATCCGCACCTACGGACCTTTCCTCACACCTGTGGTCCCAGTGTGCACCTACGGTCCCAGGTGTGCACCTGCGGTCCCAGGTGTGCACCTGCGGTCCCAGGTGTGCACCTGCGAAATCCCACTAACAGTCCAAACTTCGCACCTGCGAGTCCTTTTCCGCACCTGCGGCATCGCAGGCGCGACCAACTCTTCGCACCTGCGGACTCCTCCTACCTAGACTCCTTTCGCACCTGCGCATGGACCTTCACACCTGCAGCGTCGCACCTACGGCTGCCCATCCGCAGGTGCGGCCACATCAGTAGCTTTACATAAGCAACCATTTGCTGCAAATTTCCTAAGTTCAAAACTCTGCCAACCATCTGAAATCAATACCGAGCCCCTCGGGGCCCCAACCAAACATACCAATACACCCCATAGCATCATTCAAACTCAGTAGAGCCTTCAAAACACCAAAAACAACATGAAAACACCAAAATTACATCAAATTCAAACCTATGACCTTTGAAGCTTCTAAATTTTGCCAACGATGTCGAAACCAACCAAAACACCTCCGATTGACCTGAAATTTTTCACACATATCCAAAATGACATTACGGACCTGCTCCAACTTCCGGAATCCCATTCCGACCCCAATAGCCTATTTTCCACTGCCGACCAAAATTCGCCAAAAACTAACTTTCGCCAATTCAAGCCTAATTCTACACCGGACATCAAAAATTCATTTCGAACACACTCCTAAGTCCCAAATCACCTAACGAAGCTATCCGAGCCATAAAATCCAAATTCTGAGGTCGTTTACCAATAAGTCAACTCTTAGTTGACTTTTTCAACTTTTAGGCTACTTTAAGAGACTAAGTGCCTCAATTCTCACCATGACCACTCCGAACCCAAACCAACCGACCCAACACAACATAAACATGATAAGAAATATATGATAAAGCAAAAATGGGGGAAACGGGGTTAATCTCACGGAACTACCGGCCGGGTCGTTACACAGACCCATAGATTTGTTAAAATCTTAAGAGCCCGGGCCAAGAGTCACCTGACTCAGGGCCAAAACTAACTTGGTTATGAGGTAATTAGAAGACCCTTAAAGGTCAGTTTAGGAATCCTAATTCTGAAAATTATTCAGAAAATACTAGAACCTTCTAGAACAAGGGACAACTGTCCCAATGCTGAGTAGGAAAATAGGGATAAAATCCAAAATATCCAGAAATTGGACACTTGTCCATTTTCTGAGATAAGGATGGTATTAGAAATTGGACAGTTGTCCATTTCTGTTTAGAAATATGCCATTTTCTTAATTTATAGGGAATTCTAGCAGATTCTTTGTACCCTAATTCTTATCCATTTTCACTCCCTCACTCTATAAATACACTCTTCTTTTTTCATTAGATACACCTGAAGATACACACTGAAATAGCTAACCACCTACACACACAAATACACAAAAACACACAGAAAATCCCTGCACTACCTTAAGATTTTCTCTTCATTTTTCAAAAGAAAATTTTTCTGGAAAAATCAATCTTGATCTTTCAGAAACAAAAATATACAATCTTTTCCTGTTTTCCTTTTAAAAATCCAACTGTTTCTTCAATTCTACTAGGTTTCATTGCTGTTGCTTTGCTTCAAGTTTTGTTCAGAGACTTATTTTCTTGTTTATTTTCTCTTGCTGCTATCAAGGTACTTTCTTAACAATGTAAAAAAATTCTATTTTGTTTATTACTATTTTACTTTGTTGTTTATCAAAGTTTGGGGTTGGTTTGAATGTGACTTTATGCTTAAGTTAAGTTATTACATAAAAGTTGTATGATTATAAATTGTGTGCAAATTCATGTAGATTTAATTATTTACACTATTTTAGGCAATTTAAGTTATGATTAGTTTTAATGTTAAAGTATTCTGACAATTACAAAATCTGTTTAAAGCTTTTGTATTCATGAAATATGTTCACCCGTATGTGGTAGTAGAAGCAAAAGAAAAACAACATAGATAATTTGTTAAGTAGATTTATTATTACTATCTAGTAGGTAAAAATGTAACAATCTATTTTTGTTTAATATATATTTTCTTGTATAATGCGTTAGTTTAATATCCTAATAACTTTTATTTAAAATATTAAATATAATAATTCAAATTCCATCACTTTTGGGTCATAAAAACTAGGCCTTTACGAGCCAAATGAGTGGAAAGCCGTGATACAGCTTCAAGCCCAAACCAATTGGGTCCATGGAACTGTATCTTAGGTTTCAGTTATTAAATTAAGCAAACAATTTGATTAGAAACATTTATTTTTAGATTTTTCAAAGGCAAATGAGTTTTAAACTTAGCACTTTAACATAAGTTAATAAGAAATAAAAGACTTAGGCAATCAGTAGGAAAATTATCCAAATTTGACCAAAGTTTCAATTTATTTTATTTGTATCCCAAACCCTATTTTTGTTTTCTGTTTTAAAAAATATAAACAAAATATAGGTATAATCTTTTGATTGCTGCTACTAATTTTAATCTCGAACTTATTCATACAAATATGCATTGGGCCAGAGTCACTTGGACTCATTATCATCAGGACCAAATCATTTTTAAGTAAATTTCATTTATTTGTCCACAAATGAATATTGGGCCTGAGTCATTTGGACTCAATATTAGGTCCGAATCTTCTTGAATTAAATACGTTTCGTTGAATATTTGATAATATTGTATTGGGTTAGAGTCATTTGGACTCAAGCAAACCCCAAATATTTTTTTCGAAATAAATTCATTAGCCCAATCCAATAGCAGATATTATATGTCTTGGGCTAGAGTTCATTTGGACTCAATCCTTGTTAGGCCCCAAATCTTTAAATTTGGGTCTGTTTGGCAGATAATACCTAGGCTGCCCCTATTTGATTTAAATAGATATATCACATAACATTGAACCTTTACACCTAGTCAAAGGACATAGGGTATTTAGCTTAAGAGACATAAGCATAACTTTAGGTGCTCATAATCGAATTAATTATTACGATTATATACACGCACGTGTGACATAGTTGTGATGCTAAAAATAAACCAAGGTACATGTTCGCGTAACCATGGTCAAACCATCTTAGTGAATAAAATGCCTTAATCAAATACTCGTAGAAATTCTTTAGGCGCGGTTTTTAAATTATTATCGTGATTGCGTACATGTTTGCGTGACATGATCCCGATATTTAAATAAATTCAAGGTATGCGTTCGTGCGACTTTGACCAAACTTTTTCTCAAATAAACCAAGCGCTGTGAATTATGTACACGTATGCGTGACACGATTTTTGGCACACATTAAGACCTAAACGAGTAAACGTACGCGTAACTCATCTTAAGATAATCCTTTTAAATACGAATAATTGAGTAATTAGAAGCGGTAAAGGTAAAATGCACATAGGTTCTAAAATACGTAAAATCAATTAATAATCCAAGTTTGGATGGTAAAGTAACCGTGCTAAAACCCTGAAACTCGAGAATGCCTAACACCTTCTCCCGGGTTAAAATAATTCCTTACCCGGTCTTCTATGTTCGTAGACTTTTAAACAGCGTCAAACTTTCTTGATTTGGGATTTTAAAAACTAATTGGTGACTCGGAACACCGTACATAAATAATTCTGAGTGGCGACTCTTAAATAAATAGATAATAATCCCATTTTGATTAATGTCACATAAAGTGGAAAACTCCCATATCCCCCTGCGGGATAAAGGAGGTGTGACAACTCTGGCAACTCTCCTGGGGATCGAACCCAGAATCAGGATTCAAGAATTCGAGCTTGTTAATATGATTTTTACTTGGCTTTATTGATTGTTGGCATTAATGTATGTGTCGGCCTAATGTGTTAATTGCCGCTCATTTTCCGCTTTGATATTATTTGAACTGCATTAAACTGCCTTCTTACGCTTCCCTTCTAAGTGTTCTAAAATATGGTGCACACGTTCGCGTGGCCCGATGTGACGACCCAAAGGATCATCACCTATTTTATTACCCATTCCGTTCTTCCGAGGCCTTGAAAACCTCATTTGTAGCTGCCTCAATTTACGTGCGCAGTTCGGGCCCATAGCCAGACAGCTTAAATATGAAATTCTGTGAAAAATGCTAAGGTTGGATATTAAGATGAATAAATTTGACTTCGGTCAACATTTTGGATAAACGGACCCGGACCCGTGATTTGACGATCCCGGAGGGTCCGTAGGAAAATATAGGACTTGGGGGTATGCCCGGAATCGAATTCCGAGGTCCCAAGCTCGAGAAATGAATTTTTGAGTGAAATTGTTTTTCTAAAATTTATAAAGAAAAATGAAATGGAAATTGGTTAGAATGTGTTGGTATCGGGCCTATATTTTCGTTCTAGCGCCCGGTACATGTCTTATATGTGGTTTAAGATAATTCTGTGAAGTTTGGTTGAAATTGGACGTCGTTTGACGAGTTTTGGATTTAAAATGGAAAATTTGACATTTTATGAAATTCGATAGAATTCATGGATTTTGAGGCTTAATTCGTTGTTTTTGATGATATATTGGCGATTTGATCGCACAATTATGTTCGTAAGATGTTTTTGAGTTAGTGCATGTATTTGTTAGGAGCCCCGAGGGCTCGGGACTGTTTCGAAGGGTGATGCCGTGCTCTTGTTTTGGTGAGTATGAGAGTAAATCACGAAGGGTGATGCCGTTGTCTTGGCGAGAATGAGAGTAATTTACGAAGGGTGATGCCGTGCATTGTTTGATATTTTCCCCCTTGCTGGTATGTTGAGATTACTGTTATTGTTCCCTTGCTGGGATTTCTATATCTATTCTGTTTACTCCCTTGCCCTGGTTTGTGATTGCTGTTTGGGTGAGGAAGAGTGTTAAAGCACGAAGGGGGATGCCATGCATTATTTGATGTTGTGAGGAAAGAGTGTAAAGCACGAAGGGTGATGCCGTGCCGTACGATGTACCATTCCGTACCGATATTCATTGATTATACTTTGAGGAAAGAGGGTAAAGCACGAAGGGTGATGCCGTGCCGTACGATGTACCATTCCGTACCGATATTCATTGATTATACTTTGAGGAAAGAGGGTAAAGCACGAAGGGTGATGCCGTGCTGTACGATTTACCATTCCGTACCGATATTTNGATTACTGTTATTGTTCCCTTGCCGGAATTTCTGTCTCTATTCTGTTTAATCCCTTTCCCGTGATTGTGATTGCTGTTTGGGTGAGGAAGAGTGTTAAAGCATGAAGGGTGATGTCGTGCACCTATTTTGGTAAGTATGAGTGTAAAGCACGAAGGGTGATGCCGTGTCGTACGATGTACCATTCCGTACCGATATTTATTGATTATACTGTGAGGAAAGAGAGTAAAAGCATGAAGGGTGATGCCGTGCCATGATTTACATTGATTAAATTATACATTGCATAGTGAGGACGAGAGTAAAAGCACGAAGGGTGATGCCGTGCAAGCTTGTGATTTCTGGTCCTTATTGCTATTCTGACCTTGTTGTTCCTTTCTTTGTTTAAGATTTCTTATATGAAACTGTTATCTCCCCACAACATGTTCCCCTTCCCTTATTGATGGATTACTTCTTGTATTTCTTTTCTTCACTTTTGTCTTGTTTTTTTCCCTCTAGTTTCAGAGACAGCTACGTGTTCTCTTTTCGGACTTGTATTAGCACTCTTACAGTTCGTGAGCTTGGGACTCCAGGTTTTGGGAAAATTATGCGTCGATGTATTATGATGTCCTTATTTAGCTTGAAACCATATTTATTTCCGCTGTTAAATTGTGAGCCGTTTAGTTATCCTATTATATTGATATTAATATGCTAGTTTATTTATACACGTTGGCTTGTCAAGCGAGTTCAACGTTAGACGCCATCACGGCCCGATGGTGGGATTTCGGGGCGTGACAATTTGGTATCGGAGCACTAGGTTACTTAGGTCTCACAACTCACGGAAAACTTGGTAGAGTCTGAGGGATCGGTATGGAGACATCTGTAGTTATCCCCTAGAGGCTTCGAAGTTGGGATGACTCCATATTTCTTTTATTCTCTGTCGTGTGCTATGAATTCTGAGTACTGATTGAGTTTCTATTCTATTCTCTCGCAGATGGCGAGGACGCGTGCTTCCCTTGGTTCCGCTCAGCAGCCTGGCACTCCTACTACAGCTCCTACTCGGGGTCGAGGTCGAGGACGAGGCCGAGGCTGGGGCCGAGCTTAGCCTCGAGCAGCAGCCCCAGTGAAGGATCCTCAAGTCGAGCCTGACGAGGAGGTCCCAGTTCTGGCAATCCCAGTTGGACCAGCTCAGGTCCCAGAGGGGTTCATAGCTACCCCAGTGCTTCAGGACGCCCTTGTCCGTCTAGTCGGACTCATGGAGAGTGTAGCACAGGCGGGTCTTCTTCCTACAACACCAGCCGTCTCTCAGGCTGGGGGAGGTGCCCAGACTCCTGCCACTAGCGTGCTAGAGCAGCTAGCTCCACTGTTTCAGACTCCGGCACCTCAGCCAGTCGGAGTAGCTCAGACGAGTATTGCAGCACCGGTAGCAGAGGGAGCAACTATGTCAGCAGATGCTTTGTGGAGACTGGACAGGTTCACTAAGTTATTCACTACTACTTTTACTGGTTCACCATCAGAGGACCTCCAGGATTATTTGGACAGCTGCCATGAGGTTCTTCAGAACATAGGCATAGTGGAGTCCAACGGAGTTGACTTCGCTACTTTTTGGTTATTTAGCGCATCCAAGAGTTGGTGGAGAGACTATTTCTTAGCCAGACCAGCTGGATCTACACCTTTGACTTGGACTCAGCTCTCAGAGGTATTTTTGGGGAAGTTCCTTCCCATTACTCAGAGAGAGGACCTTCGGAGGCAGTTTGAGCGTCTCCAGCAGGGATCCATGTCAGTCACTCAGTACGAGACCAGGTTCATCACTCTAGCCCGACATGCTCTTATGATACTTCCCACTGATCGGGAGAGGGTTCGGAGGTTTATCGAGGGATTGGCCCGGCCTATCAGACTTCAGATGGCTAGAGAGTCAGGTACCGATATATCGTTCCGCGATGAGGCCAATGTGGCCAGGAGGATTGAGATGATTATGTCATAGGGTGGTGGTTAGGGGGCTGACAAGAGGCCCCGTCATTTCGGTCATTTCAGTGGAGCCTCATCTGGGGGCAGGGTTTCTTCAGGCAGAGGTCATCTTCCCAGACCCTTCTAGTCAGCTCTCCAGGTTTCCCATGGTACTTCAGGTGGTCGTGGTTATCAGACGCACTATTCTGATCAGCAGCCTTACAGTGCGCCACCAGCTCCCATCAGCACACCACCGCATCAGAGTTTCTGAGGTAGTCATTCAGGTCGACAGGGTCAGATTCAGTTCCCTCAGCAGTTGAGGTCTTGTTACACTTGTGGCGATCCAGGTCACCTTTCCAGATTTTTCCCTCGAGCACCAGGTAGTTCGCGTCATCAGGGTTCTCGTGCCATCGTACAGGCACTAGGTGTTCCACAGCCTGCCCAGCCAGCCAGAGGTAGGGGTAGAGGTGCTAGAGGTGGAGGTAGAGGTCATAGAGGTGGAGCTCAGGCCGCCAGAGGTGTAGGCCAGCCAATAGCCGACCGTCTCAGAGATGTGGTTCAGGGTGGTAGGGCCCAACCCTGATGTTATGCTCTTCCAGCCAGGCCAGAGACTGAGTCTTCAGATGCAGTCATTACAGGTACTATTCGGGTCTGTGGCAGAGATGCTTCAGTGCTATTTGATCCAGGGTCTACGTATTCATACTGTCCTCTTATTTTGCACCATACCTGGTCATGCCTAGTGATCCACTGAGTGTTCCTGTTCATTTATCTACACCGGTGGGTGATTCTATCGTGGTCGATCGAGTCCATCGTTCTTGTGTTGTGATGATTGGAAGTCTTGATACCCGTGTTGATTTGTTGCTTTTAGGTATGGTCGACTTTGATGTTATATTGGGGATGGACTGGTTATCCCTATATCATGCTATCTTGGATTGTTATGCAAAGACGGTGACCTTAGATTTGCCAGATTTGTCCCGTTTGGAGTGGAGAGGGACTCCTGGTCATTCTACCCGCAGTGTTATTTCGTACGTGAAGGCTCGGTGCATGGTCGAGAAGGGATGTCTGTCTTATTTGGCTTGTGTGCGCGATTCCAGTGTTGAGGTTCCCTCTATTGATTCGGTACCCGTGGTTCGTGAGTTTCCTGAGGTCTTCCCTTCAGACCTGCCGGGGATGCCACCCGACAGGGACATTGATTTTTGCATTGATCTGGCTCCGAGCACCCAGCCTATTTCTATTTTGCCGTATCGCATGGCCCTGCCAGAGTTGAAAGAGTTGAATGAACAATTGCAAGATTTGTTTGGGAACGATTTCATTACGCCTAGAGTTTCTCCTTGGGGTGCTCTAGTATTTTTTGTGAAGAAAAAGGATGGTTCGATGAGTATGTGCAATGATTACCGGCAATTGAACAAGGTTACAATCAAGAATAAGTATCCACTGCCGAGGATTGATGATTTGTTCGATCAGCTTCAGGGTGCCAAGTTATTTTCAAAGATAGACTTGAGATCTGGCTAACATCAGTTGAGGATTAGGGTATCCGATGTCTCTAAGATAGCTTTCCGCACTCGGTACGGGCATTACGAGTTTTTGGTCATGTCGTTTGGGTTAAAAAATTCCCCAACAGCTTTTATGGATTTGATGAACCGAGTGTTCAGGCCTTATTTGGAATCGTTCGTGATAGTACTCATTGATGATATATTGATATACTCTCGCAGCCAGGAGGAGCACAAGCAACATCTTAGAGTGGTTCTTCAAACTCTGAAGGATAGCCAGCTATATGTAATGTTTTCGAAGTGTGAGTTCTGGTTGAGTTCAGTTGCATTCCTGGGTCATGTCGTATCAGCAGAGGGTATTCAGGTTGACTTGAAGAAGATTGAGGCAGTCAAGAACTGGCCTAGACCTGCATCAGCTACAGAGATTCGGAGTTTCTTGGGATTAGCAGGCTATTATCATCGGTTCGTGGAGGGGTTCTAATCTATTGCAGTCCCGATGAACAGGTTGACCCAGAAGGGTGCCCAGTTCAGATGGTCGGACGAGTGTGAGGCGAGCTTTCAGAGGCTCAAGACAGCTCTGACTACGGCACCGGTATTGGTTTTTCCCACAGGTTCAGGGCCTTATACAGTCTATTGGGATGCTTCCCGTATTGGGCTTGGTGCAATGTTGATGCAGGATGGAAAGTTCATTGCTTACGCTTCGAGGCAGTTGAAGATTCATGAGAAGAACTGTCCAGTGCATGATTTGGAGTTGGCAGCCATTGTCCACGCATTGAAGATTTGGAGGCACTATTTGTATGGCGTGGCATGTGAGGTGTTCACGGATCATAAGAGTCTTCAGTACTTGTTCAAGAAAAAGGAGTTAAATTTGAGGCAGAGGAGGTGGTTGGAGTTGTTAAAGGATTATGATATTACCATATTATATCACCCGGGGAAGGCCAATGTGGTGGCCGATGCTTTGAGTAGGAAGTCAGCTAGTATGGGCAGTCTTGCTTTTCTTCTGGTCAGTCAGAGGCCGCTTGCTTTGGATGTTCAGGCTTTGGCCAATCGATTTGTGAGGTTGGATATTTCTGAGCCTAGTCGAGTGTTGGCTTGTACGGTCACTCCTTCTTCATTATTGGAGCGTATCCGTGATCGGCAATTTGATGATCCCCATTTGTGTGTCCTTAGAGACACGGTGCAACGAGGAGGCGCCAAGCAGGTGACCTTAGATGATGATGGTGTTTTAAGATTGCAGGGGCAAGTTTGTGTGCCCAATGTTGATGGGATTCGAGAGTTGATTTTAGAGGAGGCCCATAGTTCCCGGTACTCTATTCATCCGGGCGTCGCGAAGATGTATTAGGATTTGCAGCAACATTATTGGTGGCTTAGAATGAAGAAAGATACTGTGGCATATGTGGCGCGGTGTTTGAATTGTCAACAGGTTAAGTATGAGCATAAGAGGCCTGGTGGTTTATTTCAGAGGATTGAGCTTCCCGAGTGGAAGTGGGAGAGGATCACTATGGACTTCGTTACTGGACTTCCGTTGACCCGGAAGAAGTTCGATGCAGTTTGGGTCATTGTTGATAGGCTGACCAAGTCAGCGCATTTCATTCCTGTGGCAGTCTCCTATTCATCCGAGAGGTTAGCTGAGATCTATATCCGGGAGATTGTTCGCCTTCATGGTGTTCTAGTATCTATCATTTCGGACCGGGGCGTGTAGTTTACCTCGCATTTTTGGAGGGCAGTTCAGCGAGAGTTAGGTACCCAGGTTGAGTTGAGTATAACATTTCATCCTCAGACGGATGGACAGTCCGAGCGGACTATTCAGATATTGGAGGATATGCTCCGAGCTTGTGTTATTGACTTTGGAGGATCATGGGATCAGTTCTTGCCTTTAGAAGAGTTTGCCTACAACAACAACTACCAGTCGAGTATCCAGATGGCTCCTTATGAGGCTTTATATGGTACGCGGTGTCGATCTTCGGTTGGATGGTTTGAGCTGGGAGAGGCTCGGTTGTTGGGTACAAATTTGGTTTAGGAGGCCTTGGACAAGGTCAGGATCATTCGGGATAGACTTCATACAGCTCAGTCCAGGCAAAAGAGTTATGCAGATCGCAAGTTTCGAGATGTGGCTTTTATGGTTGGTGAGCGAGTATTGCTCCGAGTGTCGCCTCTGAAGGGCGTGATGAGATTTGGGAATAAGGGCAAGCTTAGACCTAGGTTCATTGGTCCGTTTGAGATTCTTGATCGAGTGGGAGAGGTGGCTTATAGACTTGCTTTGCCACCTAGCTTATCAGCCGTACATCCAGTTTTTCATGTGTCCATGATTCGGAGGTATCACGGCGATCCAACCCACGTGTTAGATTTCAGCACTGTCCCATTGGACAAGGACTTATCTTATGAGGAGGAGCCGGTAGCTATTCTAGACCGGCAAGTTCGTTAGTTGATATCCAAGGGTTTCCCTTCTGTTCGTGTTCAGTGGAGAGGTTAGCCTCTTGAGGCATCGACCTGGGAGTCTGAGTCCGATATGCGGAGCCATTACCCTCATTTATTTCCCGACTCAGGTACTTCCTTCCTCTATCCGTTCGAGGACGAACAGTTGTTTTAGAGGTAGAGAATGTGACGACCCAAAGGTCATCACCTATTTTATTACCCATTTCATTCTTCCGAGGCCTTTAAAACCTCATTTGTAGTTGCCTCAATTTACGTGTGCAGTCCAGGCCCGTAGCCAGATAGCTTAAATATGAAATTCTGTGAAAATGCTAAGATTGGATATTAACATGAATAAATTTGACTTCGGTCAACATTTTGGGTAAACGGACCAGTACCCGTAATTTGACGATCCCGAAGGGTCCGTAGGAAAATATGGGACTTGGGCGTATGCCCGGAATCGAATTCTGAGGTCCCAAGCCCGAGAAATGAATTTTTGAGTGAAATTGTTTTTCTGAAATTTATAAAGAAAAGTGAAATGGAAATTGGTTAGAATGTGTTGGTATCGGGCTAGTATTTTGGTTTTGGTGCTCGGTACAGGTCTTATATGTGGTTTAAGAAAATTCTGTGAAGTTTGGTTGAAATTTGACGTCATTTGACGGGTTTCAGACTTAAAATGAAAAATTTGATGTTTTATGAAATTCGATAGAATTCATGCATTTTAAGGCTTAATTCGTTGTTTTTGATGTTATATTGGCGATTTGATCGCACAGTTAAGTTCGTAGGATGTTGTTGAGTTAGTACATGTGATTTGTTAGGAGCCCCGAGGGCTCAAGAGTGTTTCGAAGGGTGATGCCGTGCACTTGTTTTGGTGAGTATGGGAGTAAAGCACGAAGGGTGATGCCGTGCACTTGTCATGGCGAGAATGAGAGTAAAGCACGAATGGTGATGCCATGCATTGTTTGATATTGTCTCCCTTACTGGGATGTTGAGATTACTGTTAGTGTTCCCTTGCCGGGATTTCTATTTCTATTATGTTTACTCCCTTGCCCTTGTTTGTGATTGTTGTTTGGGTGAGGAAGAGTGTTAAAGCACGAAGGGTGATGCCGTGCATTGTTTGATGTTGTGAGGAAAGAGTGTAAATCACGAAGGGTGATGCCGTGGCGTACGATGTACCATTCCGTACCGATATTCATTGATTATACTATGAGGAAAGAGTGTAAAGCAAGAAGGGTGATGTCGTGCCGTACGATGTACCATTCTGTACCAATATTTATTGATTATACTGTGAGGAAAGAGAGTAAAAGCACGAAGGGTGATGCCGTGCCATGATTTACATTGATTACATTATACATTGCATAGTGAGGACGAGAGTAAAAGCACGAAGGGTGATACCGTGCAAGCTTGTGATTTCTGGTCCTTATTGCTATTCTGACCTTGTTGTTCCTTTCTTTGTTTAAGATTTCTTATATGAAATTGTTATCTCCCCACAACATGTTCCCCTTCCTTTATTGATGGATTACTTCCTGTATTTCTTTTCCGTTGTTTATATATATATATTCGAACTGCATAGGTACATTTTGTTGTCGTGTCTTAGCCTCGTCACTACTTCGCCGAGGTTAGGCTGGGCACTTACTCAGTACATGGTGTCGGTTGTACTGATGCTACACCTGCACTTCTTTATCTTTTGCAGATTATACAGCCGGACCCGGAGGACATCATTAGTGGGAGTGTCTTCCAGCTTATCCTAGTGGCTTCAAGGTATAGCCGCTGGCATTCGTGGGCCTTGGCGTCTCTTCCATCCCTTTGTCTTCACTTCTGTCTTGTTTTTTTTCCTCTAGTTTCAGAGACAACTATGTATTCTTTTTTCGGACTTGTATTTAGCACTCTTATAGACAATTCATGAGTTTGTGACTCTACATTTTGGGAAAATTATGCGTCGATGTATTATGATGTCCTTATTTAGCTTGAAATCATATTTATTTCCGCTGTTAAATATTGAGCCGTTTAGTTATCCTATTAAATTGATGTTAATATGCTAGTTTATTTATGCACGTTGGCTTGTCTAGCGGGTTCAATGTTAGACGCCATCACGGCCCGATGGTGGGATTTTGGGGCGTGACACTCGACTTTCTGTTAGAAATCATACCAAATAGAACGAGGATGGATCAACCACTAGGTCGGGTAGACTTTCGTGCTCCCGGTATGCCGCTCCCACCTCGGCTCGAGTTATCTGCTCGGTTAAGCCAGGTCTACAACACATCCCCAAGTTTAAACCTAGAATAACAAAGCCTCATGCTGGATCCCTAGTATGAACGCTTATTTGCATCACGTGCATTTGACTTAGGGGACTCAACACAGGGGTTGGGTCCGTCTAGGACAGGTGTACCCAAACAAAAAGACCATCCTGGCGCATCTTACCTGCTACGTGTGCATGCATTTGTTTTGGCTTGTTTGTTGACCGGCCGAGGAAAGAAAAACAACAGAAAAACCAAGAGTGAGGTAGAATAGAAAATTTACCCTGGTTTTAAAATCCCTATATTCGAAAATTCCTCAAAACTTTGCCAAAATTTAAAGAAAGAAAAAGAAAATGTATTTCAAAAATGAAAGTGAGTCAATATCATATTTTTCTAATTGTGTCAAAACTAACCAAACTACGCGAGTCTGATTCTCATCAGATGTGAGATACGTAGGCAAACCTCATCGGTGCCGACCCCAATTCTTCCAACCAAATAATGTAATAAAGTATGTCTGTTGGTCAAAAGATAAAACCGACCCAGCTTCGGCTAAGTCTTGTGCCGTTCATGCCGGAATAGCCTTAGAACATCGTACATTGTCGAAGGGCTATTCTCGCTATGAACAGACATGTTCGTCCCTAAATCATGACTTTTCCCAGAAAAGTGCCTTACTTCAGCCTCAAAACTTTATTCGAAAGTAAGAAGGGGCCACTATTGTAAAAATGATCGTTTTGGTCGATGTTGCACAAATAGCCACCTTTAGGTGATTTTTCTTTAAAAATTAAAACCTGTTTCTCGCAATAAGAGTCTGCTGGTCTTGTCTTTCAAAATTAGAGTCGACCTTAACCCTACCCGATCACAAGTACAGAATGAATACTGTCCAGAATCTACCATTGAATGCCGTAGAGCAAGCTCCACTACAGCTCAAAATGTGGTGGTATGATTTAGACAAAAATGGTCAAGGCTGGGTAATTGAACATTTAGGTGCTTTCACTGACATCATGAATGTTCAACCACTAAATGATCTAATGAAGGCTTTAGTGACCTTTTGGGATCCCGTCCGTAATGTCTTCTGCTTCTCATACTTCGAGATCACTCCCACCTTGGAAGAAATAGCGGGGTATACAGGTTTTGGTCGGGGTTTGAGAAATCAAAAGCTTATCTTCGCGAGGCCTATGTCAGTGCACCGTTTCTTTGATATCATGAACATTAGTAAGAAAATAAGAAAGAATCGTGTGAGCGAGGGCTGCTGCTCATTCTACTTCCTATACTCCAGGTATGGGCATCCAGAGGGGTTTGAAATGCATGAAAAAGGGTTGAACAACAAACAAAGCAAAGATACTTGGAAAATTCACCGTCGTTTTGACTTTATAGTAGCATTTCTAGGTGTCATGTTCTTCCCAAATGAAAAGGGGACAGTTGATATCCGTATGGCTAGAATTGCACAAGTCCTAACTGCCAAGGAAGATCACACACTCGCTCCACTAATATTGTCGGATATCTATAGGGCATTGACACAGTGTAAGTCGGGGGCGATATTCTTCGAAGGCTACAACATTCTTGTACAAATGTGGCTGATTGAACACCTTCACCATCATCCAAAATTTATGAACTAAGGTCCAAGCAAGAGCAACTTCATTGAAAGCTTTGAAGAAAGAGTGAAAGATTACAACTCCCTGGAAGGGGTTGAAGCTTGGATCGTCCACTTGATAACTTTAAAGGCAAACCAGATTGAGTGGACTTTAGGATGGATCCCGGTGAGGGAAGTTATATCCATTTCATCCACAAAGAATTATTTGTTATTAATGGGCTTGAGATGTGTCCAACCATATGCACCCCAAAGGGTCCTGAGGCAATTGGGAAGATACCAAGTAGTACCTGAGGATGATGACTTGAGTGTCCAAGTTATTGAGCTACATCCCGAAGCCCCACTTTTCGAAGCTTTAATTCAACAAATCTGGAGTGGGTGCCGATACTTGAAAGAAGACACTCAAGTACCTGATCTTTCCAAAGGAGAAGTAGATTCGAGCTATGCTGCGTGGTTCGAGAAAAGGAATTGCATTGATGAGGAACCAGAGCCCGAGCCAGAAAGGCCCGCCAAAAGGCCTCATGTTCAAGCTTTTGATGACAAAATCCAAGATTGGTTGGCCTGGGGAGAAAAAGAAAAGAAATATCAAGCCACTATCCATGCATTGGAGGAAAAATTGAGAAACCTCGCATTTGACAATGACTTACAGGCGCAGGTAGCTGAAGGTGAAAAGAGAAAATTAACCCAAGATAATGAGGCGCTTCGAGCTCAACTCCGGAACATGAGGATAGCCGCCGAAATGCCTGTAAGAAGCGAGAGAGATAAAAAGATCATAAGAAACTTAAGAATGAAGGTCCACAACTATGCAACTGACTTGATAAAGACCAAAAAGGATCTGCTAGATGCTCAAACAAAACTAGCTAAGGGAGCAGAAGAACATGCCCACCATTTGAGATAGAAATATGGCAAAAACCATTCTAAAGGAAAAGTTTTTTACCCTTGAGAATGAAATGGTCCAGCAAACCAAATATTTTAATACAGAAAAAGAGCACTGCTACGCACTAATTTTCCAAGTAGAAGAAAGCGTGCAACAACTACAGGACCAAAAAAACACAAGTGCATAAGTGTTGGAAGCCCGGACACAACATATTGGGCGTCTGCTTCAAGAGAAAAGAGTCATCAAAACCAGGATTAAGGAAATAGCTGACTATGTCGCGATGAAATGTCAAGAGTGTGAAGACATGACTAGGTCCATATTTTTTTTGCTGCCATGATGACCTTCGTGCACCAAGTAATAGATGACTTTATGATGACCCAAAAGGTCATCTCGTATATTTCTAGCTAATTCTATATTTTGAGGTCGTGAAAACCTCCTTCTATCTCACCTCGATTTACGTGCGTAGCTCGGGCATGTAGCCGGGAATCCTTTTATGTGAAAAACTGATAAAAATGATAATTTTGTATTAGAAATTTGAATAAAGTTGACTTCGGTCAACGTTTTTGGTAAACGGACCCGGACCCTTGATTTGACGGTCCCGGAGGGTCCGTAGGAAAATATGGGACTTGGGCATATGCCCGGAATCTAATTCTGAGGTCCCATGTCCGAGAGATGAATTTTAAAAAAAATTGTTTTCTGAAAAATATAAAGATTTTTTAAAATGAAATGTTGTGTGAAACCTGTGGTATCGGGCCCGTATCTTGGTTCCGAAGTCCGGTACATGTTCGATATGGTTTATATGTGTTATCTGTGAAGTTTGTTATGAAACGGACTTCGTTTGACGTGATTCGGACCTTAAATGCAAAAATTGAAGTTTAAAGAAGTTTTGAGGAATTTCATTGATTTTTGGTTTGATTCGTCGTTTTAGTGTTATTTTATGCGATTTGGAACCTTGAGTGAGTCTGCATTAGGTTATAAGGATTTTTTGTGCATTTAGACGGGGTCCCAGGGGCCTCGGGTCTGTTTCGGATAGGTTCCGGGTCCATATTCCCTATTTTTGAACTGTTGAACCTGTCATCTGGTTTCCTTCTATGCGATCGCATAGATAAAGTCGCGATCGCATAGTGTTGCTTTGGACCCCCAGTTTTTCCTTCACTGCGATCGCATAACTCCATCCGCGATCACAGAAGCCAGCCTCCCCTTTATACGTGATCACATAAGATTCTCCGCGATCGCGAAGCACATCTTACACCAGCAGCCAATTCCTTCTACGCGATCGCACCTCGATTCCCGCAATTTCGATTCACAAAGCACCTGGGCAGAATATAAGTTTGCAAAATCGGGGTTTCACCATTTTAAACATATTTTGACTTCTAAAACTCGGTTTTGGGCGATTCTTTGAGGGTTTTTTCACACAAATTGAATGGGTAAGTGTTCTTCCACTATAATTAATTATATCTCATGAATTAGTTCTTGTCTTTATCATTTAATTTGTGTTTTGGGTTGAGGGGGTTGTGGGTTTTGAAAGAAAACTTCAAAAATGAAAATTCATGATTTGAATGACCAAATGTTATCGGAATTAGATAAATTTAGTATGGGTGAACTGGTATCGGAATGGGCAATCTGAATTTGTAAAATTTGTCAGGTTCCGAGGTGCGGGCCCGGAGGGGGGGGGGTTTGACTTTTTGGTCGATTTTTATAATTTTTTAAATATTGAAACTTTATTATTCGGAATAGTTCCTTATACATTTTATGTGTATTTTGAAGTTGTTTTAGTTGATTGTGATCCGTCCGGAGGTCTTTCCGCCCGAGAAGTCTATTTTTGAGTACCGGTTTGTCGTCCTTGAGGTAAGTATCTTGCCTAACCTTGTGTGAGGGAACTACCCCTTAGGATTGAGTCTTATTTGTTGATTGTAGTGCGTGTATACGAGGTGACGTATACGAGGTGAAGAGTGCGTACTCAGACTTATTTGCTAATAGATTGGCCTTTTAGGATTCATAGGTTCTTATGTTACCTGTGTATGAGTTGTAATTGTTACGTATGAATCGTTGGTTGTTAATTTCATCCTTTCCTGCTTAGATTAGAATTACTTACTTTTGGATTCCTTTGTTGGCTATTTGATCTTAATTGACTTAATTGAATATCTTTCCGCTCTTATCTTCATGCTATACGTGCTACCTAAAACTGCCAAATTGACCATACTAGTGTTATCTAGCTTTATAGTTGTTTAGCCGTAGTTAGAATATCCGTTCGTTGGTTTCAAGCATGCCCATAAGTCTTAAATTGTGCTTTATATAATTTTTCCCTTATGTGTTACTTGGACCTAGTTGATAAACATTTATGTTGNCCTAAAACTGCCAAATTGACTATACTAGTGTTATCTAGCTTTATAGTTGTTTAGCCGTAGTTAGAATATCCGTTCGTTGGTGTCAAGCATGCCCGTGAGTCTTACATTGTGCTTTATATGATTTTTCCCTTATGTGTTACTTGGACCTAGTTGATAAACATTTATGTTGTTGGTGTTTTCTTGATATTGCCTATTATTGGGCCCTTGTTTGAGCTGAGCTTTATTTCGTAAAGTTAACTATTTAGGCAAGATTGGTTATAGTTGTTTCCCTTGCCGGGATGATATTGTTTTCATTGTTGAATCCCTTGCCGAGATGGTATGGTTTCTATTGTTGTTTATATTGTTAACGATATTGTTTGCGTTGTTGACTCCCGTGCCGGGATGTTGTGATTTATGGTTCTTATTGTTGATTTTCGGATGTTGTGATTTATGGTTCTTATTGTTGATTTCTGAATGATGTGATTTATGGTTCTTATTGTTGATTTCCCTTGTTAAATTGTTGTTTATGTTATTTTAGCATGAGGGGACATTCTGTGCCGAGTGTTTGTGAGGTTATGCACGCGGGGACATTCCGTGCTAAGTGTTTATTTATTTATTGCACGAGGGGACATTCTGTGCCGAGTGTTTATTTATTTATTGCACGAGGGTGCGTGCCGAGTGTTATTTATCTATTGCACGAGGAGACATTCTGTGCTCAGTGTTATTTATTTATTGCACGAGGGGATATTCCGTGCCGAGTGTTTATGCGTTATTATTTCCGTTGTTCCTGTTTACTATTTACTGCACTTGTTTTGGTGAGGATGAGAGTAAACGCACGAAGGGTGATGCCGTGCACTTGTCTTTGTATTTTATTCCGTTGTTCTAAATTTGGATATTCCTACTGATCTCTCACTGTAATTATTGGCAAGATTTGATATTCCTCTTGTACTGCATGGCAAATTTCTGAGTTACAGACTGAGTTCCGATGGATAAATCTTGAGGAGATTTTTATCGAGGGATTTTATTGAAAAGTATTATTGAAAAAGCAATGATTTTGAAATGATTATATTTGAATGACTTTTACATCGAAGGTATATTTGAAAAGCTCTAATCTTGCCTAAAATGGTATTTGGAAGTCTTTTACTGGGAAAGCATCCTTGGGAAGTTTCGTATTGTGAAAGAAACTATGTTTTACGTAATTATGTCTACTAAATATACTTATATCTACTTTTGGAGAAAATATGTTTTCAAAGGAAACTCTTCCATACAAAAGTGCTTTTATTTGCAAGAGTTTTTCATATGAACTGCTATTTAAAGACTTCTACCAGTTACGGATAATGGCTAAGGCCCGATGTGAACGAGTCGATGTGGAGTTGAGTTATTGGTGTTCTCTATTGTATTGCGTTTCCTTTTGATTCGGGTTGTTTCGTTGTCCATCTTTCCGTGTATTTCTGTGATGTTCGCGATTGATTTCTGTAATTTCCTTCCGATTTATATTGTCATTGTCGTAAATTATTCCGTGAAGCCTTAGGTAGATTAACGTTCAGTCATTTCTATATTCATGTTATTTATTTTATAGACTAGTGGTGTCTTGACAAGTCCTCGTCACTACTCCATCGAGGTTAGTCTTGATACTTACTGGGCACCTCTGTGGTGTGCTAATACTACACTTCTACATATTTTTGTGTACAGATCCAAGTATATATATATATATATATATATATATATATATATATATATATATATATATATATATATATATATATATATATATATATATATATAGTTGTGTGGACGATTGCCGAGGAGACTCAAGGTAACTTTCTGCTGCGTTCGCAGGCGTCGGAGTCACCTTCTTTGTATTTATTATTCATACACTGTTGTATTTATTTCCAAACAGTTGTACTTAGAAGTTGTTAGAAGATTCGTAGAGCTTATGACTTGTACTACCGGTTTTGGAAAAGTTTGTACATTCTGCTGAGATTCTATATGAAGACTGTTAGTTCTCCTTATTTATTGTTGTTATCCAGTAACTGCTAGGCTTACCTAGTCCCTAAGATTAGGTGCCATCACGATACCCAATAGAGGGAAATTGGGTCGTGACAGACTTGTTCCATCTTCAAGAAGACATTGTGCAAAGACCCGTGCAAAGACCAGCTAATACCCCACATGCTCCAAGAAGACCAGTAGAGGCTCTTATGTATTTTTGATTATCCAGTTTTCGAGTCTGTACTTTACTGCTTTCTAGAGTTTTAAGTTGTTTTGTCGTTTGTATTATTTTTCCTTTATAATTGTCAGTACATTAATTCCCTGTAATGAAAAACCAAAAAAGAAATATCCTTTTTTTAATGAAATGAAAAAATGCACTTTGTTACTTTGTATCTATTCCCTGAACTACATAATGATCTGATTCATGCGGCGTCATGATACGTAGGCTATCCACATAGGATTCGATCACAACCCTAAAAGAAAGTAATTAAGAAATAAAAGCGGGAGACAATAAACCTAGAGAGAGTCGTGAGGAATACTGAACAAGAGGAAATAACATGAAAAATGAAAAGCATTGAGCAAAGCTTCAAGAATATACATGGCCTGAGTGGCCAAAAAAGCGTGTCATATGTTGTTCTGTGCATGTTCCCTCACGTGCATTTACCTGTGGGATTTAAGATGCCAAAGTTTGAAAGATATGACGGGCATGGAGACCAGATTCCTCACTTAAAGCAATACTGTAACCAGCTGAGAGGTGCTGGTGGCAAAAATGAGCTGTTAATGGCCTACTTCAGAGAGAGCCTCACCGGAATTGCTTTTGAATGATATATAGAACAAGACATCTCCTGTCACGACCCAAAATCTGTGGGTCGTGATAGCGCCGGACACTACTGTCAGGAAAGCCAAACCTGAATAAGTTGAGAAACTTTCCTGTTTAACATTTAAGAAATCGCTGCCTTCTCTTACATTTTCGTTATTATTTTTTTTAAATAAATAAATTTTCGAAATTTAAATACGGCAGGAAACCAACTTAATACAACAAAAGAAATACCAACACATCCCCAGAACCCGGTGACACAAGTACATGAGCAACTTCTAAGAATTTATACAATTATACAGTGCTTGTCCGAGGAATAAATTGGACAAGGAAATTTAAAACTGAAAATACAATTACGCATGAGGAAGACTCTGCCGGCTGCGGAACGCCTCCGGATGAATGAAGCCCGTACAAGTCTCCAAGTTGAGAACTGTACTATAAAGGTACTTGTGCAACAAAATGCACAGAAAGTGTAGTATGAGTACATATACATATATGTACCCAGTGAGTATCCCATCTAAACTCGAAGGAGTAGTGACGAGAGGTCGACTAGATACTCACTAAGGTCCAACAATATATTATATGATGAGATACGGCTAAAGCAATAGGCACGTGAGACAGTAAACAACAAGTACATAGCTAATAACGTAATCCAGATAATAACTGAAAATGAACAACAAAGTACCAAAATCTCCTCGTAACCAGTACCTGACAATCCAGTTATAAGTGACTTAGAACTCAAGTGATCATACACATACCAGGATAAGACAACCGGCCTGAGTCGTAAAGGGTGGTCATAAGGACTGAGGTCATAATCTAACCCACGATCGCGATTCATACCTACGACTCGCTTGCTGACTCGATAATAATAAGCTAACCCACGATCATGCGTCGTACCTGTGACTCATGTGCTGACTCGATAATGACAAGCTGACCCACAATTGCGCATCATATCTGCGACTCGTGTGCTGACTCGATAATTATAAGCTAACCCACAGTCGCGCATCATACCTGCGACTCGTGTGCTGACTCGATAACAAGTGCGTATATATAACTACATATGTGTACCAACTCAACAATGAACTCAACAGGACTGTGCCAATACCACAGATAGTCAACTGGGATTTAAATCAAAATGTTTCACTTTTTCGTATCACCTCAACAATAATGTATAACTCATAGCACATACAAAGGTACAAATAGGGCACATAGAGGCATGCTTGTGAATCCTAAAGCTACCCGACATAGCAATATAGTCGCCACGTATGGACTCTCGTCACTTGGTACGTACGTGGACCCCAAAACATGAATACACAACAATAAAGAACCTATGGTGACAATTCCCCCTTACGAGGTTGGAAAGGAGATTCACCTCGCTCCGAAGTTCCATAACCGGCTTCCAAGCCCTTCCGACGAGTCCAATGGATGCACAATGCCTAGGAGGCAAAGATTTACCTCCGTGAAAATGCCCCCAAACTAACCAATCAACGACAAACCAATGGAAATATACTCTAATATTTGCTAAAAATTCAGATTATATAATTTCCCAACTCTGCTTAGTGAATTGACCAAAATACCCTCGGGCCCACATGCCCGGATTCCGAAATTTCTTGAAGATAATCTCTACCCGAGGCTTTACTAGTTGAATCACACAATTAACTTCAATATTCATGCTCAATTCGTGGCTAAAATCAAATTTTATCAATTCTAGGTTTCCTTGCAATTTCTCACATTTTCCCAATTTCTCATATCAAATCTATGTAATAAATCTTGTATTTAACTTGGAAATAAGTAGAAACAACTTACCTTTGATGCTTGATGAAATCCCCCTTGAAATGCTCTCCAAATCATCCAAGTCAAATGAAAGAAATGGCAAAAATTCGTGTTTAAAGAATCTGCCCCCTGCTTCATCGAGTTTAACTTGCACTTGTGCTGTACAGGTTGTACACCCTATTAAAATTTTCCCTTGTTGAGACCTTCTATTAAAACACCAATAACATCTTGTAAAAATATCTAAATAACTAACGGTTTGATGATTTAGAAACTAGACTCAAATATCTTTAATTTGATATGTTGTACACCATATAACTCTTTATATATCCCGAGATATGAGCTTCTAAAGTCATCTCTACGCATCAGAAAATTCTGACGAAACTGTTCCACCAGCCATATTGAATCGGTCATAAATGTTTGCACAAAACTACAAAATACAAATGATTTAATTTTAAGAAAACTAGACTTCAATATCTACAACTTTCATGTTTTGAAAATGTTCATATTCCTTATAGATTTCGACATATAAGCTTCCACATTCAGCTCCACGATTGCACTAGTTGCTGTCAAAACAGCTTTTCTGCAGAAAATTTCAGCTACTTTTTGATCCGAAATTCATTCCGTTAACCTTCCGAAATCCACCCGAGGCCCTCGGGACCTTAACCAGTTATACCAATATGTGCCAAAACATGATACGAACTTGTTCAAGGCCTTAAATCACATCAAACAACGCCGAAATCTCGAATCCCACTAAAATTCAAACTTTATGAACTTGAAATTTCAAACTTTCACTTCCGATGCCGAAACCCGTCAAATCACTTTCGATTAACCCCAAATTTTGCACACAAGTCATATTCGACATTACGGACCTGCTCCAACTTCCAGAATTGGAATCCGACCCCGATATCAAAAAGTCAAACTCTCGGTCAAACTTCTCAAAAACCTTCAAATTTCTATCTTTAGCCAAATGACTTCAAATTAAGCTACAGACATCCGAATTCACTTCCGATCGCGCTCCCAACTCCAAAATCACCATACGAAGCTATTCCTAGACTCGAAATCCCAAGTGGACATCAAAATCATCGAAATACGCTTCAAGCCAAATTTAGGAAATTCCTTCAAAAATGCTGATTTCTACAATATACGCCGAAATGCCCCCGGGTTATCCAAAACCCGACCCGGACATAAGCCCAAGTATGAAATCATCATACGAACCAGCTGGAACCTTCGGATCCTGATTCTGAGGTCGTTTACTCAAAATTTCAGTCTTACTCAATTTCTTCAACTTAAGGCTTCTGAAATGAGAATTTTCATTTCAATTTAACTCCGAACCTCCTGAATTTCAAATCTGACCGTACACACAAGTCACAACACCTGAAATGAAGCTGTTTATGACTCCCAATTACTGAACGACATGCTGGATCTCAAAACGACCGGTCGGGTCTTTATATCTCCTATTGGCACATATGGGATGACCTGGCCTGGGATTTTGTAAGTCAATTCCAATACAATGTGGACATAGCTCCGGACAGAAATTCTTTGTCTAACCTCAAAAAGAAAGCCTCGAAAAGCTTTTGGAAATACGCTATCAAATGGCGTTAACAAGCGGCCAGGGTAAAACCCCCAATGGATGAGGCCGAGATGGTCACTGTCTTCTTACAGGCCCAAGAGGCCGATTATTTTCAAAATATGATGTCTGCCATGGGCAAACCGTTCACGGAGACCATCAAAATTGGAGAAATTGTATAAAACAGCCTAAAAACAGGCCACATCTTAAGCCAGTCAACTTTAAGAGCCACTTCCCAAGCCATTCAGAGCGGCTCGGGAGGTTTGGCAAGCCGGAAGAAAAAAGAAGAGGGAGCTATGATGGCTTCGAGCTTAAGAAACCCTCGGTGACCCCGGGATTATTCTGGTCCACTTGTAAGGCCCCCGTAGAATTATTATCCCCACCAGGACGCAACCTATGTTATGGCCCCTCATCCTTATGCGGTAATGAATGCCAACCATACATCCGACCACAACAGCATTACAATCAGAGCAGAGATCCACCTCTAAGAAAAAACCCTCCTCACCAGGCCCCGTATAATCCCCGATATAACACCCTTCCCCGTGAACCACCCAAAAAATTGACTTCATACCCATTGGTGAGTCGTATTCCAGCCTCTTTCCAAAATTAGTCCAAATGGGCCTGTTGTAGCCTATACCTCCGAACAGACAGAACCTAAAATATCCATCCTACAGGCCAGGTACCAGGTGCGCTTATCACTCCGGGGCGGAAGGGCTCGACATTGAGGATTGTTAGACCCTTAAGAGAGCAGTTGAGAACATGATCTAACAGAAGAGGGTAGTGTTAAGGGATGAGGAAGTCCCCAATGTAACCAACAACCCATTACCGACCCACAACAACGGGCCAGTCATCGGGATGATTTGTGAAGATAAATAATTCGACCTTGTATTAAAAGCTATTATTGCCATCACTGATTCAGAGAAGAAACCTAAAATGGTAGCAAAACAAATCGGGGATGAGAAAAAGATACATTCCACTCCCCAAAATGTAGAAAAAGCTGGGGAAGTAAAGACATGGGCGACACCCACCAAAGAAGCCATTCTCTATGTCCCAAGAGCCCCCAGGAAGGGAAAACTCATGTTAAGCCCTCCCAAGAGGTTGGAGCAGAGGAAAACCACGCCAAATCTGCCAAAAATTTATGTACCAAAAGGGACTTACGTGGCAAGAAGGCCAGTCATTCCACCTAGGCTGGATGAGCCTTTGATCATTATCCGCATTCCAGAAAATCCCATAAAAGACACTACTGTGTTCCCTTGGAACTATAACCATATGTTGGTCACGTATAAAGGGAAGGAAGTTAGAGGGGAAGTAAATGAAACAAACCAATTTGGGAGGCATCATAACCCAGAAGAATTGAACAAAACCAAGCAGAAATCGTTACTCCTCAAAAAGGCTGTTACTACTGAAGAAGCAGAGGAATTCTTCCGGAAGATAAAAACCTCAGAGTATGCTGTAATTAATGAACTTAGAAAGGCTCGCTCCCGGATTTCACCTTTGTCTCCACAGATGAGCTCAAACGAATACCAAAAGGTGCTTTTAAAGACGCTGATTGAGGCGTATGTTCCAATTGAGACCATAGTTGAACAGTTGGAAAGAATGGCAGAGTATTTTTTGAGGTCAACCGAATCTTCTTTAGCCGAAATGACTTGCCTCTAGAAGGAGCCGCTCACAACAAAGCCCTCCATTTGACCGTCAAGTGTGAAGGATATTATGTGAAAAGGGTGATGTTGGACGGTGGGTCTGGAGTTGACATTTTCCATCTATCAACATTACAGAGGATGGAAATTAGGACAGAGAGGATCATACCAAACAATGTTTGTGTGCGTGATTTCGACGGTGTCAAACGGGATACGATAGGGGAAATTGACTTGATCCTATCCATTGGCCCCGTAGATTTTGAAGTAACATTAAATGTTCTGTACATGGACACTTCCTATAAATTTCTGTTAGGAAGACCGTGGATCCATGCTGCGGGAGTCGTACCCTCTACTCTCCATCAAATGGTCAAGTTCGAACATGAGAACCAAGAAATAGTTGTCCAAGGAGAAGATGAACAGTCAATCTACAGGGACCCATCAGTCCCATGTCTCGAGGCAAGGGAGGGAAGCGAGCACATCGTCTACCAAGCCTTTGAAATTGTGCTCACCGACCAATGCGAGGAAGGAACCCCATGTCCTCAACCTTGTTTAGCAAGTGCATCAATCATGGTCGCCAAAAAAATCATCAAACATGGGTACAGGCTCGGGAAAGGGCTCGGGGTATCCTTACAGGGTGTAACAGAACCCGTCACCTTGGCTGACAACAAGAAGTTCTTTGGCATAGGTTTCCAAGCTACCCATGCCGATAAAAAATAGGCCGATGAGCGTAAGAAAAATGGGTGGGTCTTGCCTCAGCCAATCCCGCACCTCGCCAGGTCGTTTGTTAAACCAAGATATATAGAAGAAGAAGAAGAGGCCTTCACGACCGATGAAATTGAGGACATTTCTGAAGCAATGAGGCAAGTGCTCTACGAAGTCCACATGGTCCAATCGGGCGAAGGCTCGAGCATTGCTGAGGTGAAATACATGGGGCCCAATGCTAAACTAAAAAATTGGAAGGCTACTCCATTCCCAGTCAGGCGAGAATCCCGATAGTTCAGTCTTGCAATTTTTTCTGCATTCCAAGTTATTTCAGGGTGTAATTTGAATGTTTTTTAGTTTTTGTTGTCTTTTAAATTCCAATGTAAACCCTCCTATCTTCAAATTCAATGAAATGAAATAAATATTTCATCATCTATGAATATTTTTCTATTATTCTTTCTGATTTTGTTATTTTTCTTATCTTCCTCTTTTCATTTCTAATAATGCGTACTTAAATAACATGACATGCTTGCGGACTTCATGCGCAGAATTAAAATAGTGTCTAACTACGAAATAATTAATCAAGAGCTCGAATATGATAAAGATGAGGCTTTTAGGGAAATAAATCGAGAATTGGAACAGTTTGAGAATAAGCCTAAGCCAAACCTAAATGAAACTAAGCCAGTTAATTTGGGCAATTCAGAAGAGGTCAGGGAGACAATGATAAGAATTCACGCCGAGGAAAAAATCAGAGATGCATTGATCCAACTCTTGTTTGAATTTAAAGACGTTTTGCATGATCTTATGAAGATATGCCAGGACTCAGTGTCGATCTAGTGGTACACAAATTGCAAACTTATCCCGTTTGTCCACTTGTCCAACAAAGCGAAGAAAATTCAAAATGGACATCATCGATAAAATGAAAGAAGAGGTTGCCAAACAATTAAAAGTTGGTGCGATCCGAGTAGTCCGATATACCACGTGGTTGGCCAATGTGGTCCCAGTACCAAAAAAGGATGGGAAGATTCGAGTATGTGTTGACTATAGCAATTTGAACAAAGCAAGCCCTAAGGACAACTTCCCGTTACCAAACCTCCACATCCTTGTCGATAATTGTGCCAAAAATGAGATGCAATATTTTGTGGATTGTTACGCTGGGTATCACCAAGTCCCGGTGGACGAAGAAGATACAGAAAATACAGATTTCACCACACCATGGGGCTCTTACTATTACAGGGTTATGCGATTCGGTCTAAAAAATGCCGGGGCAACTTACATGAGAGCTATGACCGCCATCTTCCATGACATGATTGTAACGACCCGGTTGGTCATTTTGAAAGTTAGCACCCCGATCCCCTAGTAACTGCTTCTCCCATGTCTATTTATGTTATTGGAACTTGTCGGAGCGTTGAGTGAGGATATTCGGAGTGATTTTGGACACATAGTCCATAACTGTGGAATTTAGCTTTAGAAATCTCGCTGTAGCTAAAGCTGTGTGAAGAAGGATCCGGAATGGAATTTCGTCGACTCCGTTAGCTCCGTTGGGTGATTTCGGGGTTAGGAGCATGTTCGGAATGTGTTTTCGAGGTCGGTTGTAGATTTAGGCTTGAATTGGCGAAAGTTAGAATTTTGGCGATTTCGGCCGATAGGTGATATCGGACTCAGAATGGAATTCCGAAAGTGACAGCAGATCCGTAATGCCAATTGTGACCTGTGTGCAAAATTTGAGGTCATTCATAGGAGTTTTGACATGTTTTGGCATCAGATGTGAATTCTAGAAATTTCATAATTTCTTAGGATTGAATCTATGCATAATTGATGATTTTGATGTTATGAGATGTGTTTTTATGACTCGACCAAGTTTGAAAAAGGTATTAGGGTCAGTTGGTAGGTTTAGCCTCAGGGTTGTTTCGGATGCCCAACGGGTGAATTTGGAACCTTAAGAGCAGCTGAACCATTTCTGGTTCTGGTGTCTCTCACCTGCGATGGTTTTAAGGTGCGGACACGCAGGTGCGAACATAGATTAGTTTGGCCCGACTCGCAGGCGCGAAAAAGTATCCACATGTGCGGAGCCGTACCTACGACCCAGCCACCGCAGGTGCGACCTCAAGTCGTTTAATGAGTTTCTGCACCTGCGATTGTGTTTCCACTGGTGCGGCACCACAGGTGCGATCCCAGTGTCGTAGGTGCGAAATACCTGGGCATGTTATACCAAAATCCGAGGGTTTGAAATTCATAACTCTAAAATCGATTGAGAGCTCGGGATTTGGCGATTTTAGTGGAATTTGAAGAGGAGTATCATAAGTAACATTTTCTAACCTTAATCCTTTTGTATATCAATAATCACTATCAATTTCCTCAATCTAATCAATTAAATTGGATGAAAAACCATGAAATTGGGATGAAACTTCCCCAAGTAAAAATCTGAGGATTTAGGGAGATTTAGACGTTGGATTTTGTTGATTCTTGTTCGAGTGAGTTCATGAGCGAATTGGTGTTCGGGAAATATAAATTTTACTCGATTCCGAGACGTGGGCCCCGGGGCTTTTTGGATGAAGTTCCTAATTTCGCGTTTTAGCTTAGAAATAATTAGCTATTTTGTTTCCTTGAATTGATATTTACATTATGCAATCGAATTGAATAGATTTGGGCCACCCGGAGTCGGTACTTGTGGAAAGAGAGTGGTATTGAGTTTATTAACGCAGTCAAGGTAAGTGGCTTGCCTAATTCTGTGTTGGGGACTTCCCCTTAGGCATTTTTATACTGATTTTGTTATATGGACGCGGTGTACGTGAGGTGACGAGTGCATACACGTGTCATTGTTGCTAAAATTCCATTTTTCCTTCCATGCAATCACTCATTCTCATTCCTATGTTTCCTGTCTTAATTGAGTAGTTAGCTTAAGAATAAGCATGCCTACCTGTCCTTACTTGATTTTCTCTTATTTGCTACTAGTTGCACTATGCTTAGATAGTTTTACTCTATTCTTGCCTATTGATTTTCATTAACTGTTTAATTAAGCCGTATCCGACATGTTTCTGCATTGCATATTCAAAATTGAGACTAGGGACGGAGAACTGAGAGCTTTCCCCCTGTACTGCATTTCATATATAAATTGGGGCTACGGACCGAGATCCGGAAGCTTTCCCCTGTACTGAAATGCATATTTAAATTGGGACTACGGACGGAGATCCGTGAGCTTTACCCCTGTACTGCATAGAATATTTAGATTGGGACTACAGACTGAGATTTGAGAGCTTTCCCTTTGTACTGCATTGCATATTTACTGTTGAGATATATGTCGTGCTGAGCCGAGGGCTCTCTTTCTGCTATTAATTCTCCAGTTTACATTAATCCTGTTTATCATTGCATATCTATATTTCACTATTTTAAATTTATAATTGACTCTTTTTAAAACTCGGTAGAGCCTCAACCTGACCTCGTCACTACTTGATTGGGGTTAGGCTTGGCACTTACGGAGTACCGAACGTGGAGTACTCATGCCCTTTCCTGCGCATGTTTTCCCCATGTGCAAATCTAGGTACCAGCAGACAGTACAATGGCTAGGCGCATCTTAGCAGCTGCATAGGAGACCTCGAGGTAATTCTGCCGCGTCCGCAGGATCTCACGAGTCTTTTTTCTACTCTAGTACAGATATAGGAGATATATAGATACATTTTCCTCATTTCTTTGTATAGAGCTACAGTAGTTCAGAGTTTGTGACTTTGTAAATGTTCCGAGTTTTGGGAAAGTAAAAGCTGTAAATGTCGAGCAACTAAAAATTTTATAGTATTGCTTCTTCTTTACTGTTTCTATTATTGTTTTGCCTTATTTTCCGCAAGTTTTAGGCTTACCTAGTCATAGGGACTAGGTGCCATCACGAGACCGTTCGAAGGGTAATTCGGGTCGTGACAAGTTGGTATAAGAGTGTCTAGGTTCGTAGGAGTCAAAAGTCACAAGCCTATTTATTAGAGTCTCGCGGATCACTGTGGAGACGCCCGTCTCTATCTGCGAGAGGCTATGTAACTTTTAAGAACAATCAAATTCTTTGGAATTCCTTATCGTGCTAGTTACTGTCATCAAATTCTTAAACTCTATTCTATTATTGCTTGCAGATGGTTCGTACCCGTACCGGACGTACTGATGACCAGGCACCCGAGCCTCTCAGTCAGAGCCACTAGAGGTAGGGGCCGGGGCAGAGGACGAGCACGCGGTGCAGCCTGAGCACCGGCTAGACCAAAGGCAGAGGAGCCCCCAACAACTACAGTTGGAGGGGCACATGAGGTCCCTACTGTTACTCCAGACTTCCAGGAGACATTGGCCCAGTTCTTCAGTGCCTTCAGTACTTTGTCTCAGGCGGGACTGCTACCGATAGCTCCGGCTACATCCCATGACGGGGGAGGGACACAGACTCCCGCAACCCATACTCCTGAGCAGAGGGTTCATATTGGGCAGGTTCTAGAGTATATTCCTGTACCCCCAGCAGCTCCAGCTCAGCATGAGACTAGGATAGCTGTTCCTGAGGCAGAGCAACTCCGACTTGAGAGGTACAAGAAGTACCACCCACTTGAGTTTAGCGGATTAGCTTCAGATGACGCCCTGGAGTTTCTCGAGGGGTGTCATCACATCCTCCGTACTATGGGTATTGTGGAGACGAGTGGGGTTTTGTTCACTGCTTTCCAGCTGAGGGGCGCTACATATCAGTGGTGGCGTGCTTTTGAGCTTAGTAGTCCGGACGAGGAAACTTCACTTACTTGGGCTAAGTTCTCTGAGATGTTCTTACTTGAGTTTGTCCCTTAGAGCTTCAAGGATGCTTGGCGTGCGGAGTTTGAGCAGCTATGCCAGGGTACCATGACTGTGTCAAAGTATGCAGTCCGTTATAGCGATTTGGGTCGCCATGCACCAGCTTTGGTTGTCACTGTCAGAGAGAGGGTTCGACGCTTTATTGAGGGACTCCACCCCAGTATTCGGACCAGCATGGCCAGAGAGCTGGAGACCGATATTACTTAACAGCAAGCCGTGAGTATTGCCCGGAGGATTGAGACTATGTTAGCCCGGGACAGGGAGGAGAGAGAGGCCAACAGGTCTCGAGAGACTGGTCATTTTTCAGGAACCCGTGCACTAGCAGCATGCTATGGTAGGGGTTTTGTGAGTCACCCCGTTCATTCAGCTCTCCTAGCAGCCAGTGGTATTCCAGCTCCTCCTAGACCTCAGGAGCCTTATTATGCACCACCAGTATCTCAGGTGCTTCCTGCTCGACGTGCTATGACTGGCCAGTCCAGCAGGCTAGTTCAAAGTCAGCAGCGGCCACCACGTACTCCAAGGGGTTTCTTTGAGTGAGGTAACCCTCGTCATATGATCAGAGATTTACACAGAGCGAGGAGGGGTGCACCACCTGAAACTTATCAGGCCCCACGTCTTCCACTAGGTCCCCCAGCTATTCTTCCAGCCCCAACTGCTACCCCACCACCTTAGACAGCTCGAGGTGGAGGTTAGGGAGGTCGAGGTCACCCTAGAGGGGGAGGCCAGGCCAGGTACTATGCTCTTCCGGCCTGATCCGAGGCCATTGCTTCAGATTCAATCATCACAGGTATTGTTCCCGTTTTTCATAGGGATGCATCGGTATTATTTGACCCAGGCTCTACATATTCATATATGTCTTCTTATTTTGCTTCACATCTGGGGATATCTCGGGATTCTTTGAGTTCCCCCATTTATGTTTCTACTCCGGTGGGAGATTCTCTTGTTGTGGACCGCGTACATCGGTCATGTTTGATTGCTATCAGTGGTTTTGAGACTAGAGTTGATTTATTATTACTCAGTATTGTGTATTTCGATGTTATATTGGGTATGGACTGGCTGTCTCCCTACTATGCTATTCTTGATTGTTAGGCCAAGACTGTGACACTGGCTATGCCACGATTACCGAGGTTAGAGTGGAGAGGTTCCTTAGAGTATACTCCCCGTCGAGTCATTTCTTTTCTTAAGGCTCAGCGGATTGTTGAAAAGGGGTGTGATGCATTTTTGGCTTATGTGAGAGATGTTAGTGCTGAGACCCCTACAGTTGAGTCAGTTCCAGTTGTCTCGGACTATCCTGATGTATTTCCAGCTGATTTTCCGGGTATGCCACCCGATAGAGACATTGATTTCGACATTGACTTATTGCTGGGCATTCACCCCATTTCCATTCCTCCCTATCACATGGCTCCTCCTGAGTTGAAGGAGCAGTTACAGGAGTTGCTTGAAAATAGATTCATCAGGCCCAGTGTATCACCTTGGGGTGCTCTGGTGTTATTTGTGAAGAAAAAGGATGGCTCGATGTATATGTATTGACTACCGGTAGCTGAATAAGGTGACAGTGAAGAACATGTACCCATTTCCTCGCATTGATGATCCATTTGACCAGTTACAGGGTTCTAGGGTGTTCTCCAAGATTGATCTGCGTTCGGGTCATCATCAGTTGAAGATTTAGGAGCCGGATATCCCGAAGACTGCCTTCAAGACCAGACATGGCCACTATGAGTTCCTTGTTATGTCATTTGGGCTGACCAGTGCCCCATCAGCCTTCATGCATCTGATGTACATCATATTTCGGCCTTATCTTGATACTTTTGTCATTGTGTTCATTGATGACATTCTGTATATTCTCGGTCCCAGGAGGACCATGAGCAGCACTTGAGGACCGTGCTTCAGACATTGAGGGAAAAGAAGTTGTATGCCAAGTTTTCTAAGTGTGAATTTTTGATTGATTATGTGGCATTCCTAGGCATGTGGTGTCTTTGGATGGGATCAAGGTAGATTTGAAGAAGGTGGAGGCGGTACAGAGTTGGCCCAGACCGTCCTCAGCTACTAAGATCCGCAGTTTCCTCGGTTTGGCTGGGTATTATCGCCATTTTGTGGAGGGATTTTCATCCATTTCAGCGCCCATGAACACATTGACCCAGAAGGGTGCACCTTTTATATGGACTGAGGAGTGTGAAGAGAGCTTTCAGAAGCTCAAGACAGCCATGACTACAACCCTAGTGTTAGTGTTACCCACAGGTTCCGGGTCCTATACAGTCTATTGTGATGCTTCGAGGATTGGCCTGAGAGCGGTGTTGATGCAGGACGGTAGGGTGATTGCCTACGTGTCCAGGTAGTTGAAGGTGCATGAGAAAAACTACCCTGTTCATGATCTCGAGTTGGCAGCGATTGTTCACGCTCTGAAGATAAGGCATCATTATTTATATGGTGTTCCCTGTGAAATATTCCCGGATCATCGGAGTTTGCAGCACATATTCAGGCAGAAGGATCTAAATTTGCGCCAATGTAGGTGGTTGGACTTGCTAAAGAACTATGACATCACTATATTATACCACCCGGGAAGGACAATGTGGTGGCTGACGCCTTGAGTCATCGGGCGGAGAGTTTGGGGAGTCCGCCATACCTTCATGCAGCTGAGAGGCCTCTAGCCTTAGATGTTCAGTCCTTAGCCAGTCAGTTCGTGAGATTGAATCTTTCTGAGCCTTGCCGGGTATTAGCTTGTGTGGTTGCTCGATCTTCCCTTTATGACCGTATCAGAGAGCGCCAGTATGATGATCCCCACCTTTTGGTTCTTCAGGATAGAGTCCGACAGGGTGATGTCAGGGACGTGACCATAGGTGATGACGGGGTGATGAGGATGCAGGGCGGTATTTGTGTACCCAATGTAGATAGGCTTCGGGAGTTAATTCTTGAGGAGGCCCATAGTTTGCGGTATTCCATCCATCCGGGTACCGCGAAGATGTACCAGGATCTGAGACAACACTATTGGCGGCGAAGGATGAAGAAGGATATAGTGGAATTTGTAGCCAAGCGTCTCAACTGTCAACAAGTCAAATGTGAGCATCAGAGACCGGGAGGGTTACTTCAGCAGATTGATCTTCCAGAGTGGAAGTGGGAGTGGATCACCATGGACTTTCTGGTTGGACTTCCTTGGACTTTGAGGAAGCATGATGCTATTTGGGTGATTGTGGATCGGCTGACCAAATCAGCCCATTTCATTCCAGTGCTGACTACATATTCATCTGAGAGGTTCGCTGAGATTTATATTGGAAATATTGTTCGCCTTAACAGTATCCAAGTATCTTTCATTTCAGACAAAGGTACACAGTTCACTTCACGGTTCTGGAGAGCCGTCCAGTAGGAGTTAGGCACCAGGGTAGAATTGAGTACAACTTTTCACCCTCAGACGCAGGGGCAATCCGAGCGCATGATTCAGATTCTCGAGGATATGTTCCGCGCCTGTGTGATATATTTTGGAGGGTCATGGGACCGATACTTTCCACTTGCAGAGTTTGCTTATAATAACAGCTACCAGTCCAGCATTCAGATGGCGCCATATGAGGCTTTGTATGGTAGGCAGTGCAGGTCTCCCGTGGGATGGTTTGAGCCGGGCAAGACCCGATGGTTGGGTACAGACTTGGTTTAGGATGCCCTGGACAAGGTGAAGGTGATTCAAGAGAGACTTCACACATCTTAGTCCAGGCAGAAGAGCTATGCGGACCGGAAGGTTCTTGACTTGCCATTTATGGCTGGTGATCGGGTTTTGCTTCGTGTATCGCCTATGAAGGGCGTCATGAGGTTCAGGAAGAAAGGCAAGTTGAGTCTGAGATTTATTGGCCCATTTGAGGTGTTGTGACATGTTGGGGAGGTTTCTTATGAGCTAGCCCTACCTCCCAGCCTAGCAGGGGTTCATCCGGTGTTCCACGTCTCCATGCTCTGGATGTATCACGGTGACCCGACTCATGTTTTGGCTTTCAGCTCAGTCCAGTTGGACAAGGATCTATCATATGTTGAGGAGCCTGTGGCTATATTGGACAGGCAGGTCAGAAAGCTCAGATCGGAGAATATTGCCTCAATAAAGGTTCAGTGGAGGGGTCAGCCAGTCGAGGAGGCGACTTGGGAGACCGAGCAGGATATGCGTAGTTAGTACCCTCATCTTTTCAAAGATTTAGGTATGTTTCTATACTCGTTCAAGGACGAACAATTTTCTTAAGAGGGGGAGAATGTAACGACCCGGTTGGTTGTTTTGAGAGTTAGCGCCTCGATCCCCTAATAACCGCTTCTCCCATGTCTATTTATGTTATTGAAACTTGTCGGAGCATTGAGTGATGAAATCCAGAGTTTATAAGAGATGAAGTCTATTTATTGCTACTTAATTGCCAACTATCAAAGAGATTACTTAGTCATTTCTTTGCAATGTGGCTGACTGCCACGTTTTGAGGGGTGGATTATTAAACTTTATCCACTTATTAGTTAATTAGGTAATATCTCGTTACCCACCAATTACCCCATAATTAAAAATTATCTCAAATTACCTGAAAATACTACTCGTTTTTAGTATACTTTATACATTATACTACCGTGGTCATATTGTACCTTGCATGGTACTAGTTCATAATTATCAGGTACTATCGTTCGACCCGTATTTTATTCTAAATTGTCCACTTTCAACAAAACTCGTTTTCTTTAATCCGTGTACCCCGTTATCCTTCATAACACTTATTATTATTATTATTATTTTTAAAAAACGTAAATATGTTAACGTCAAAATGATCTCATCCCGAGTTCACGTAGGTTAACCGAAGACGAAACTTTTAACGTACGAAAACGCGAGATGTGACATCCTCCCCCCCTTAAAAACATTCGTCCTCGAATGTTTAACCTTTCAGGATTTATATAACCTTGGTAGAGTCGCCCTTGTAACAACGCTACTACCAACTCTTCTTGTAGAAACCAAGTAATTTAACGCCATATAGGACCACAATCATTAATAACGACGATGGCCTCATAAGACCAATAACAATAGCTAGCACAAAAGTTCGTACACGCACCTTGAGGTTATGACGTCTCAGTGGGACCCTTCTCTGAAAGAGGAAATAGGTAGGGATATCTAGACTTCATGTCTTCCTCGGTCTCCCAAGTCATTTCTTCCATATTGTTGTTCCTCCAAAGTACTTTCATGAAGTCTACCTCCTTATTCCGTATCTTGTGGATTTGTCGGTCTTGGATGGCAACATGAATTTCCTCATATGACAAGTCCTCTGTAATCTGTACATCATCCGTGGGCACCACTCCGGTAGGATCTCCAATGCACTTCCGTAACATACGTGAAAAACTGGATGGACAGACTCCAACTCTGAGGGTAATTTGAACTCATAAGCTACTTGGCCAACTCTCCGAATGATCCTATAAGGCCCAATATATCATGGGCTAAGTTTTCCTTTCTTGCCAAACCTCATCACACCCTTCATAGGTGACACCTTTAAGAATACCCAGTCATCACCCCCAAACTCTAAATCTCGTCGTCGCATGCCCGAATATGACTTCTGACGACTCTCAACTGTCAATAGTCGACCTCGGATAAGCTTTACTTTTTCTATGGCTGGCTGAACCAGGTCTGGCCCATTTAATCCAGATTCTCCAACATCGAACCACCATATAGGCGACCTACACTTCCGTCCGTAAAGATCTTCGTATGGAGCCATCTGAATGCTGGAATGGTAGCAATTATTATACTCGAACTCAATAAGCGGCAGATGATCATCCCAGCTACCTTTGAAGTCTATCACACAAGCTCGCATCATATCCTCCAGTGTTTGAATAGTACGCTCAGCCTGTCCGTCTGTCTAGGGATGAAATGTTGTACTAAGACTTACTTGAGTCCCTAATCCCTTTTGGAAGGACCTCCAGAAGTTAGCTATAAATTAAGCTCCTCTATCCGAGATAATAGATACAGGGACACCATGCGATCGTACTATTTCCTTGATATAAAGTCTCGCTTAATGTTCTAACAAATATGTAGTTCTAACGGGCAGAAATTGGGCTGAGTTTGTGAGCCTATCAACAATCACCCATATCGAATCGAACTTACGCTGGGTACGAGGTAAGCCTACGATGAAGTCCATATTGATTATCTCTCAGTTCAAAGTCGGAATCTTCATAGCCTGCAAAAATCCACCGGGTTTTTGATGCTCAATCTTAACCTGCTGACAGTTAGGACATTGAGCAACAAATTCTGCTATATCCTTTTTCATTCTGTCCCACCAATATATTTCCCTGATGTCATGATACATATTTGTTTCTTCTAGATGGATATAATAACGAGAATAGTGTCCCATAACCAACCGACGCAACCCTGCAACATTAGGCACACATAATCGCGCTTGATATTTGAGGACTCCTTCTTCTGTAATTTCAAATGATGTCTTCTCCTTCTGAAGGGTGGTGTCCCTATAACGAACTAACATAGGATCCTCGTATTGGCATTCCTTTACTTTAGTTACTAAAGAGGATGTTGCCGTATCTCAGATAGTAATTCTAATATCACCTGAATCCATTAATCGAACTCCAAGACTAGCTAGTTGATGAACCTCACGAGCTATTCCCCTTTTTTCTGGCTGCAAATACGACATGCAACCCATATATCTACGGCTAAGGGCGTCAGCTACTACGTTCACCTTCCCCGGATGTTATAAAAGTTCAACGTCATAGTATTTGAGTAGCTCCAACCATCTCCTTTGATGTAGATTCAATTCCTTTTGCTTGAAGATGTACTGAAGGCTCTTATGATTCGTATAGATATCAACATGAATGCCATACAAGTAGTGCCTCCACATCTTTAGTGCATGAATCACCGTAACTAATTCTAAATTGTGGGTCGGGTAGTTCTTCCCATGCTTTCTTAGTTGTCTAAAAGTATAAGCCACAACCTTACCATAGTGCATCAGCATACAACCCAATCCAATGCCTGAAGCATCATAATATATAACATAACCATCGGTCCCTTCTGGAAGCGTTAGAACCGGTGCTCAAGTTAACCTGTCCTTTAATGCCTGGAAACCCCGTTCACAAGCATCAGTCCATTGAAACTTTGCTCCCTTCTGAGTCAACTTTGTTAAAGGTGCTGAAAGGGAAGAAAATCCTTCCACAAATCTCCTGTAATAACCCGCCAATCCAAGAAAGCTACGAACCTTTGTCGGTGTTGTAGGCCTAGGCCAAGTCTTTACTACCTCAATCTTTTGTGTATCCACCCGGATGGCTTAACCCAAAATTATATGCCCAAGGAAAGTTACATAGTTCAACTAGAATTCACACTTAGAAAATTTTGCATACAACTTCCTTTCTTGTAGAACTCTGAGCACAGTACGCAGATGACCATAATGCTCATCCTCTGAATGAGAATATACCAATATATCGTTAATAAAAACAGTTACAAACAGATCTAAGAAAGGCATGAACACACGGTTCATCAAATCCATGAATACTGCTGGGGCATTGGTCAGACCGAGAGACATAACCCGAAACTCAGAATGCCCACATCTAGTCCTTGTGAACAACTAATTTTTGACCACACTCAAATGTTATACTATTTTAGTAGAAATATTCCTTTTAGGCCTAATATTGATGTTTTAAACTTTTATCTTACACTTAGTGGATTTTATTTAATTAAAGTAAATAAATAAATAATAATAATACTCACATTCTTAAAGTATATATATATATATATATGGAAAATCTTTTAATTAGAATTTAATAAGTAAACTATTATATTTTTTTGTATGATTTAAACTATAGTGTAAATATTGAGTTTTCTTATTTTTATAGTTTACTTTAAGTCTAAAAGTAGGATGGTATGTGTGTGT